>JASAND010028171.1:0-38087 GCA_030248195.1 Trissonchulus latispiculum | reverse complement strand
GTGTCCGACCCAAAGGGGAGAAGGGGCAAAATATACACAGTGAATTGGGGGTGAGAGCGTAGAGGAATAGAGCGGGTGTACACGTTGAAAGAAGTCATAAGACTGATGGGGGGAAGCGAGTGATGGGTTGAACCCTCCCACGAGCGCCCCCTAGTGAGAATTTGCCCCCCAATCACGTAGCTCCCCGTATAGCAAGGGGGGAACCCACCCAATCCCAAACGTACACGTTGGGGGAGCTACGTGACTTGCAAAGTAAACCCAGCCCCTTTTTGATGATGATATACTAAGCCAAGCAGGTAGCTAGCCTAGTGACATCACCAACAACGGAAAGGTTGACCATTCCAACCTTAATCCGTTACAATACTCATAAAATCCTATGGCACTGATTGAAATTTTCAGAACTTATTGACTGAATTGAATTGGCTGAAAGTTAGCTAGCCAGCGCAAAAACCTTTCATTTTGGCATCTAATGAAAAATATTGAAATTCCTGCTTTTTTAATATCACGAAGAGGTACTAATTAACGTTCCTGTCAATTATCACTTGAAAAAAGGTGCAAATTTCAGAAAAGATTCTTTAGCGGTCGCGGAGTGCATAAACTTGAAACTTTAAAATCCTTTGTATTTTGCTGGTAGCTCATGGAAACGAACAGAAACAGAAATCGGCATAAAATTGAGAAATACACAAAATTGAAATTAGACAAAAAGGTGTTAAGCAAATTAAAAACCGAAACTTGAGCAAGAACAGAGAGTCCTGTCTAATTACCCAAACGTTCTACTAAAATAACATAAACAACAAATGTGAAGCTGATAAAAATAGGAAATTTTAACTACAAATTGGCCTAAATTATCACGATTTGATAGAAATTTGCGGTCATGAAAATTTGACCACGACCGCGTTCAACTCTGGGCTAATCACTAAAATTTGCAAGTTTTCTAATTTTGAAGTTGAATATCTCTGTCACCGCTTGGTTTCAAACTGTCATTGTCTTGTTTTTGAGAGCATATGTACCTATTATGTGCATAAAATTAGCGAAATCTATGACTGTCGATTTTGACCCAAAGCGACCCCTTCTGGCCTTAAATACATTTAAAATCTTCTGAAATCTAATTTAGCAAATTGGATTTTAAACACGTTTGGTGCAATCGAGTGTTAAAATCAATATCTATACTTTGTCCGTGTACGAGGGGGACATTTGATTTTCAAATGCAGATAAGTAGCAAAAATCAAACTATATATTAGGTATGTTGAGTTTTCATTTATTTCTGCATAAAAATCAAATTCATAGCTGTTCTGAGTTTGATTTTCCATGCGCATCAGTTTCAAAATGCAAAAAACAAGCTGCTTTCTGATTGGCTAGAGTCGCGTCTGTTACGTGACCTGCTGTGCAATGAAGCTTTAAGGTGAACAAGATAGTGCTGGAAAGTGGAAACGATATTGGAAATCAGGATCTATGATCAAACATAAATTTAATAACTTAACTTTGCAGATTTCAGCAATAAATTTCTGGAATAAATTTCCAGTCTTGCCCCTTTTTTGCAATTTTTTAAAAAACCACGCAAAAAGTTTGTCACTTCTTTGGGAGAGACTTAAAAACTTGGTTCTTGCCTTTTATCCTCCATTACTAAAATTTCTAAATTTGTCCAATCGAGCTAAAATCTGGTACGAATATCTTTATGGCCATGCTGAGTTCAAATATCGCAAAATTTTTCAATTTCACGAAATTAGAGTTTTTTGATACGTGAGGGGGGACCAAGGGAAACCGAAAATTTTTTCTTTGATTTGGAAAAGCAGTGTATATAGGGTTTTCGAAGTCGTCGAAGTCGAAGTATGGAGTCCGTTTTTTGATTCAGATTTTTGTTAGCTCAGTGAGTTAGCTTGTAGTTCTGCTAGAATCGATGAACGGACCTCAGATTCGATTCGTGTTCTGCGACCCCGAAACCCCCTATATACAGCTTTTCAGAAAAGTCAAAAACAAAAGATTTTCGGTTTCCCTCGAATTTCGCGAGATCGAAAAATTTTGCAACATTTGAACTCAGCATGGCCGAAAACATACCCATTAACTCTAGAAAAATAGGAATGAAATAGGAAGACGATTGCAGGTTCAGGAGCGGAACCATAAAAACGTAAAGTTGAAAAACTTTCAGAATCAATACGGTACGAAATCAGACGTATAAAGATTGATTCTTTTCATTGATTATCAGCCAGAATACTCAGAGTTCTATGCTTCAACTTACACCTAGATCCGTAGAAAAAACCGACCTCTTCCGTTCCTGTTCCCAAAATTATGCCCCAGTTCCCGATTCTGTTCCTGAAATTAGACCCCTTTTCCGTTCCTAAGTTTCCTGAGACCACGCTTCCTGTTTCTGTTCCTGGTTTTAGACACCATCAATTTTGGAGGCCACCACCCACCACGTCCACTGACAGCTACCCACTCCCCATGTTTACAGCAGTTTTACTAAAAATTTGCAAAAATTGTAAAACTCGGAGATTGTTCCAGCATTTATTACTTAAAATTATTGATAATTTATTGATAATGTTGCTTAAATTTGTTTATAATAAATCATAGCTGTTTTGTCTGCGTCTCCCCTCCTAAAATCAACATAATTGTTTGATTTTTGCTACATATCTGCATTTGAAAATCAATGTCCCCTTTGTACACGGACAATACTTTGTAGCACGGTCTTTCCTGTAATCTCACACTTCATACATATATGTACGTTCATCGTGCGGGAAGCTTCGAGTGTGTGACCAAAGCACCTGAGCACCAGCATGAGATTACTGCTCGATGAGGTCGTGCTATACGAACAAAGTACCTGTACGTGTATAACGAATAAGGCCCAAAACCTTTGTAGCCACGGTTGAAAATTTTGAAATATATAGTAAATTATATATGTATTTATCCAGATAAGATCCCCGTTTGTACATATTTACCTAGTCACCGTACACGACAGTAATGTACATAGCGTATAATCATGATAAGAAACTATTTGTAGCACTTTGCACGTGCAGTCTTAGGAAGGAAAAGTAGATATGAATCATACCAAGAGTACATAATAACTAAGAGTGTGAAAAGCGTCGTGCTTTTAGTTATTAGGCTTGGGACATGATCTGTACCAGTGATGGAACCGGGTCACCTTGGCTTGACCCGGTGACCCGGTGACCCGGTTGAGCCCTGACCCGGTGACCCGATGACCCGGTGACCCGGTTTTCCAGAATATTCCAAAAGTTGCAAAAAATTTTCGATTTTACCTAAGAACGCTAAATTTTCGGCGTCCATGTTCAATAACCACTTTGGAAAGAATAACTATGACATACATATGTTTTCTCTAGGTTTTCTTGTAATGCGTTTAATAGTAAAGCTGTAATATTTTCTAAATTTATGCAGAAATTAGTTATAAAACCAATAATTTATCCGTCTGCGAAATTTTGCTGGGTCTAATATGAGTGTATACTTGTATAAAAAACACGGAGTACTTTAAAAATTTGCTTTTCATTACGTAGTGAGTTAAATATAATTATTCATTTACTTTCAACGTTTGCCTTGGTTTGCGAAAATAAACTGCAAACCATATTGTACTAGAGTTATGCAATAATCATTGAACTTATAAAGCTAAAACTAAAAAGCTAAACAATAATTTGCCAGAGACTGACAGATTCAAATATCCTCAAGCTGCGAAAGTGCTCAAGACTAAAATGTAGAAAAAAGCAAATTAATATTGTACATGGAACAAAAATTTAACCGAAAATTTTAGTTTGGTAAGCCAAAAATTTCTAAAATTTGAGGCAAATTCAGAAAACCGGGTCAAGACCGGGTCGATGCTCTTGACCCGGTGACCCGGTGACCCGGTTCAAAAAGTGACCCGAACTGACCCGGTGACCCGGTGACCAGGTGACCCGGTGACCCGGTTCCATCGCTGATCTGTACGATAACGGCCGACCCCCTGCACAAATTAGACCCATCACTTCAAAGAAATTTGCACGCTATGTTTGTGTTCTAAAGCTCGCAACAGACGCACATTGAACCAACTGATTTTAGTTTGTGTTTTTTGAGCTTTTGAACGTAAGGTATAGCGTGCAAATTTCTTTAAAGAGTAAACGGATTAGATTAGTAGTAGTCCAAATTAAAATTAAGATTGAAATTTAATCCAACTAGTTAAACCAGCTAAATAGACTAAATTTTGTCCTGTTTCTTTAATTCTCCAAGGATTAAAATATTTTTTATCAAATCTAGTTTCCTGATTCCCACTTCGTATTAAAAATTAACGAGTCAATTTTAATCCCACATGCTCGCTTTTTATTTAAGGATTAATTTTAATTTGTTTAATTATCCTCCTTCATTCTCAACTATCTTGTAGCATGCGACTTCATTCAACTGATTTAAAACTACCGGATTAATATTTTTAAATGCTGTTTCTTTAATGACTGGATAAATGGATTAAAATTAGCTAATTTAGTTCGTTGATGGCTGGATCAAAAACGATCATTTCAATCCGTTTAATTAGTTTAATCCAGCATTAAAGAAACCCCTATTCAGAATACTGGTCGGTTGATTTTTACTCCGTTTAATCCGATCATTTTAATCTTTAAGGAAGTAGGGCAGAAGAGGTCGTTACAACATTTCCCCACCGTACTATAATATCATGAAGGTGCGTTGAGAGCCCCCATGATGTTAATATACAGCAAGACTGCATAACACCTAAGAATATGACAAACGTAAAATTTTCTGCTAATACACAACAATAATACGCAGTTCATTTGTTAAATTGTGTCCGCTTCAAGATTTCGAAAACAGAGGTTTGCTTTGTTCACCTACCATTTTGCGGGATCAGCTGGTAGCTTGTAGAGGATGTGTCATGCTTACATTACATAGTTTATGTCAATTGTCATATTTTTGTTATGTACATATGAGTATACTCGTTGGGAGAAAGTGAACGACAATTTACTGTTTCAGTGGGCTCAGGTTATGCAGGGAGTTTGGTTGCCAGCCGTTTGGCTGCAACTGGATGCTACAGAGTGCTGCTGGTTGAAGCCGGAGCAGCTCCAAAATTCGATTCTTTCATACCTTTTCTTCAGCCTCGAAATACGACAGATCATGTATGGGGATTTAAAACGATTCCTCAGCGTTATGCTGCCAGAGGTCTACGAAATCATGTAAGTGTGATTATATGTAGTTTAGTCGGCTAGCGATGATTTCATTAGCGAAGATTGTGTCAAGACGTTGTTTAGATTTTCCTCTTCATTAACAACTGAGGTTGTCGTTTAATTTAGGTATATAAGCCGTCGACAAAAATAAATCGAAGGTCAAGGTAAAGTAAAAATAAGATAGTGGCTGATTTATTATTGATTAGTTTTGCAGCCTGCTAATCTTGCTTGCTTTAAATTTTTTACTGGAATTATATTATAAATAGAATTGTAATTGTAATTTAGGAAGTCAAGCTGATGTCGGGTAAATCACTAGGCGGCAGCAGCGTGGTGGACACAGGAATTTATGTGCCAGAAAATCCCAAAGATTTTCGAAGATGGGCCCGCCAGTTTGGACTTGTAGAATGGGACAGACATGAGATCGCTCCCTACTTTTTCAAAGTACAAGAAAGATCAGGATCTAATTCCAGTCAAAGTCTAGGTATAGCTTGCATCTATTACAAGTTCAGGTTAGGTACAAATTATGGTCAAGTTGGAGCAAACGCAACTGTTCACCTGAGGAATATTCTAGTTTTGCTTTGGTCAAGCAACACTAAAAAAAACTAGTAAATAGCAAAGTAAATAGCAAACTAAAACTTAGCTTTTTAGTGAATTTTAATTGATTATTGGAACTGACCTCTTCGCTCTATAGTTTGTTTCAGGAACAACTGGTTTGCTCTAGTTTACTGTACTCTTGTACTATTATTGCACGAGCCCTGCAGCTTGTAACTTTAAAGAAAATTAATTTTTCGGGCCGTCCGTGGTACAAATTTCTTCTTTATTGCTTTACTAAAGGTTACTTTACTAAGGTCAACAATTCTATTGCATAAATACTTTTCTTGTTGCGACATTTGAAGTTGGCTCTACAAACAAAAACTATATCATTGACTGAAAATAGAAAATATGTGAGAAAGTGTTCCCGAATGAAGAAATAGGATATCATGTAGAATCACCAGTTACAAATTCACCAGGCTGCTACATTTAGGGGCTGAGGCAGTGGACTTTTCAAAGAGTTTCTCCGGCTAGGAAAGGACGAACCGTTTTGTCCCTGTTTCAAACCACCCGTTGAAATCGGCAAAATTCTGTCCGCCCTTTTCAAACAAGGACACAGTGCTACCACGCCCTTACGCATATCATTATTCTTTATAAAGTAAACAAAAATGTTAGCAGCTGAATTAATATTGATTAAGATCCACATGGGTGATATGATGTCGCCATACAATTCTGGCAAAACGCCGATATAGTTTACAACCTCCAGAACTACTAAAGGTACAACGTACAAAAACAGACTAATTGCCACTACAAAAAGTAACATTTTTGTAACTTTTGCCTGGCGTTCTCGATTTATTTTAATGATTTCGCTGCTGTTTGAGACACCTTTTTGCCTTTTCAGGGCCAGCATGGCAATAGAGTAAATCAGTATGCTAAGGACTCCAGCAAATAGTTGATAGAAATAATATAAGATGTTGAACCACTCCGGGACTCCCCATTCTGTGTAACAAATTTCAGTATAAACCTTCTGTCGAGGTAGCTGAGACGAGCTTATCACTGCTATTACATAGAGCAGTATGCAAATCAGGTAACCAACGCCCATTGTAGCGATGGCATGGCTTTTCTGCAGTTTCATATAAAGAGTCAAACTGGTACAGGCAACCAATCGATCCAGAGAAATCAGCAGGGTCATCGTAGGCACCGCAAAGCCACCGACCAAGAAAAAGTGATTGTGAAAGTTTAATATGCAACTCCAGGCAGACACTCGATCGGGAAATAGTGTCGAATAAATTACCAAAAGTCGCTTAATGCCGGCTGACAAGTTGCCCAACCCAGTCAAGAAGTCAGCAATCGCAAGACCCAGTGGAAGGCAATACTCCTTCTTATGGAAGGTCACATTTCGCAAAATCAGCAGAATTATTATAAAATTTCCGGAAATCTAGAACAAAGTATTGTTTTAATAGAATTCGACAATTGTTGACCATTGACGGAGACATTTTATATTTATGTTATACGGAAGATTTTAGAAAATTAAATGTTTACTATATACTAAGGTTTATGTTTACTAATTTACTTTATTATAGTGATGTTTCAGTCACTGAAACTGAAACTGAAACTAGGTTTCAGTCTCTACATGTTTCAGTTTCAGTCACTGAAACTGAAACTGAAACTGAAAGTATTTGGGAAAGTGGACTGAAACTGAAACTGAAACTGAAA
Source organism: Trissonchulus latispiculum (assembly GCA_030248195.1). NCBI lineage: Eukaryota > Metazoa > Nematoda > Enoplea > Enoplida > Ironidae > Trissonchulus > Trissonchulus latispiculum. The sequence continues at coordinate 30,696 of JASAND010028171.1, read as the reverse complement.
AGATTTAAGCTGTCCGACTGAAACTGAAACTGAAACTGAAACTATATTCGAAACTGAACTGAAACTGGAACTGAAACTGAAACTATCCCAATTCTAGGACTGAAACTGAAACTAAAACTGAAACTAGTATAATCTGAAACCATTTCAGTCCCAGCGTAAAACCTGAAGCTTTTCTTGCTCGCTGGAACTGAAACTAGTTTCAGTTTCTGCGTAAGAAACGTCATTTCAGTCTCTGCGTAAGAAACGTCATTTCAGTCTCTGCGTATGCTTAAGTTCCTTGAAAAGGCTATTGGAAATTTTCCCGTAATAGTTTTTCTTGGGAAAGATTGAATGTGTGCGTCCAATTTTAGCCATCATATATATTAGATAGCAGTATATATTACTTTTAGATCATTTACTGTCAGCTTATCAGATAAAACTAAGAAGTTGTGTTACAGTACAACTGCTTTAGGTATATAGTTTTTAAAGTATACGTGGCTGTGGCACCTCTACAATCTACGGCTTTAGAGGCAAAGCATTCAGTTCCAGCAATGAACCATTATTTTCCTCAAAACCATATATACATTTTGGAGGGATGATATGCTTTGAAGCAAATCACCAAAGCTGTTTTAGATAATTAATTAAAAATAAAGTCAATGCCGCAAAGCAAGCAACTATTTCACAGCGGATCTTATATTTTATTTGTCTTTACTAAGAAAATTATTGTAATAACCAAGGAATTGCAAATAAAATATTATGAGACGAAGTTTTATTTATAACTGATATAGAAGCTTGGAGATAAGGCGCTTCAACGATTTTAAATACCAAATACATTTGGAAACTGAAATTTTAATTTTTTGCTATGACTTCCCTTAACTAAAACTATTTTAATACTCGGACTGAAACTGAAACTATTTTGCCTTGCCGACTGAAACTGAAACTGAAACTATTTTGCGTCGCCGACTGAAACTGAAACTGAAACTGAAATTAATTTGGGATGGCGACTGAAACTGAAACTAAAACTGAAATTATTTTGGGATGACGACTGAAACTGAAACTGAAACTGAAATTATTTTTGGCATCCGACTGAAACTGAAACTGAAACTGAAAGTAGTTTAGGTTGCCGACTGAAACTGAAACTGAAACTGAAACTAAAATGGGCTACTGAAACAACACTACTTTATTAGGCTCCTAAAAATATTAATCCTGGAATTACCTGCAGTGTTCCTTCAGCAGCATAAATTCCATGATATATTGACTCAATCAATAGCTGGTCACTGTCGTTTTCGCAAACCATAGGATGAATAATCATTGATTCGCGTTATAAAATCATAAATAATTGCATTTTATTCTGAAATTAAAACTATCATTGCCATATTAGCAGTTGCTCTCTTCGGTAGTGACTACTTGGTGTACAAAATTTTCTGCTGCTTAGCAGACTATGCTGCTCCCTTATAGCGGAGCAGATGTGCTTGCGTGCACTGAGTTCACCTTACTCACAGTCATTACGTACGTTTCTGCATCAGGAAACTTACTTCATTTTCCGAAACAAGGATTGCATTTTAGGTTAAAGTAAACATTTCATCTTTACAGTCAAAAATTCTATCTAAAAGTGCAAGGCTTGTTTGAGTACTTGGTTCAGGTGACTCCAGCAACGGAGGTAAATTGCGGCCGTCAATGTCGTTCCTGTTGATGATAGAAGTGATCACACCTATTAGCTTATTCCTTCTCAACATCACATATCAATATAACTTTCGGAAAATTTTTCAAATAAGGAATAAGGAATAAATAAGGAATTGTGTATAGCTTTCTCACGATAGTTAAAGGGCCTTCGGCTTCGACCGATTTTGTTTCAACATTTGATTTGACTAATTTCTGGCCTTTAAATAATCAGCAATACTCAGTGTGGCTTGCTCAATATAATGCTTTGAGAGGAGAGAACGTGGTGAGTGAACGCTGAGGGAACTAAACTTCCAAAGCTGAGCTGTTGTGACAGTCCTTAGTTCTTGTTTGGCATCTTGAAAATTCATTAATTTAACTCGACTTACCTTACCTACATATTATCATAGAGATATGCCTTTAACACTGGCCGTTTTCACCATAGCTTAAATTAATTCTGAAAAATTAATGGGAAATTCACTGGAGAGAAAATTTTAATACCAGCCTTCTAGACTTTTATCAGCGAAGCAGCCAACAAATTCCACAAATAATAGAAAGGGTGAAATTAAAGCGAGCATTTCCCACATTTTTGATTGACATGAACTCATTTCCGGAACATAGAGCAGGTAAATTGAATTGAAATTGGAACTTACGTCGTTACATTTAATTGTTTGAAATTTCGTTATTGGCCTACCTATGCCATTTAACTAGCTGTCGGTTTAGCATTACCGAAATGCAGTTTGAAAAACATAATGTATAATAAAAATACGTACCAACAAGCTATAATTGGCATGGACAGATCGGCCGGCCGACAGATCGCAAGACGTGTGCAGCAGGCGAAACTTTAAGGGGGGAGGGTGAACTAGTGACCAAAGGCCGTTGACAAACAGGATTTTCTGTATTTCGCCCAAAAAATGGAAAAAATGGATTCCGGACGTGTAAGATGCAACTTGGAGATTTATGGATGCAACTTTGGGATGGGAACGGTCACAGCAGTGATACGCAAAACTTAAGTCAATTATATTTTACTTTTCTAAGCATTACTTTAACCCAATGCTGGCGGATACAAGCAACCGATCCTAGAAATGTCTCAGCTGAGAGGAGTCTGGTAAACATTGAAACAACAAGACCCAGGAGGAGTGAGGAGGGGAAGAGTTAGTTTAGAATGAACAGGGCGGAAAGTAATGAATTGGTTTCGTCGGAGATGGAACTTAGAATCCACAGCAGGCAGACGTCTGTACCTCTCCACCACCGGACAGAATTTCCCACTACACCACTGCAAAAACTTCATAGCAGACTTATCAATTTATTTACTATGCGGTTCTCTTACATTCAAGCTCAAATATCCCTGTGCTCATTTGTCCCCCCCCTCCAAACCCAGGTTCCTCAAAGAGAGCCTCAACCTTCCTTTTGGCAATAAATATTTTGAACCCTGACTCAAGAAATTGTATGTTAACTCAGAAACCTTCGGAACCTTTTTCTGCAGCCTCAACCTTGAACTGTGACGGCATGACAGTATTACTGTGACTGCAAGACAGCCTTAGTGTTACTTATGTAGTCTATCGTTAAGAATTACACGCTTGTACGAAATTTGTTTTAGAGGAAGGTGAAGAGCTAAACGAGACTACATCTCGAACCGTGATTCATCAGAATAATCCGTTGAGTTTTCTATGGGTGCAGGCTGGTATGGCCATGGGTTATCCAGTAATGCATGGAATTGAAAGCGATATCTATAATAAAGGAGCTTTCTTTGTACCCAATAGTAAGGGATTGCATCACTACGTTGATTACAGTAGACTCAATGACTTATAAATTTACGCTAGGGCCATAAAATGTACCTAACATATTAATTTGTACAAAAACAACTGCTTCGTAATAAATAGAAACAAGACATCCGTGCAGAAATTTGAGGAATCAATAAGAATAAATCTAAATATAAATAAAAATAATGTATAAATCTCACTTTGGATTTTCATGAATTTTATTAATTTAGTGATGTCCAGAAAAGGCGTCCGAGTAACACCAGCAACTCAGTTTCTGAACAATGTCAACAGAAACTTGGTTATTCTTACCGATACGGAAGTTGTTAAGGTTTTAGCTTTTCTATTTTGTCAAATTTAAATTTTGTGTGCGTACTTTAATATGAATTGCCAAAAATCGCTATCCCGTTTTTAAATTGCTGCTTTCGTATTATTATTCTTTCAGATTCATGGCATATTCTCCTCCTTTTGTCAAAACACAAAATTACTATGAAGTAATAAATACGAATGTGATCAAACACCTAGTTCCTACCTCATAATAAAAGGAGTGAATTCGTCTGCAAATTTTAGTTTAGTTTCAGAATTCTCGCAAAATGAAGTTTAAAGTTAATCCTGCATTTTACGTATTGCAATATTTCAATGTATTACATAGGTTGACTTTGAGCCGGGCGTTTTCGCAGCTGTTGGAGTCGAGCTCCGAGATATGTTCACCAACAAAACTTTCAAGGCCAAAGCTAGTAGAGAAGTCGTTCTAAGTGCTGGTGGTATTGGATCCCCGAAAATTCTTATTCAGTCCGGAATCGGGCCAGTGGACCATTTGGACGAACTTCAGGTAAGTTTTCTGCATATGCCGGAAGAAACCGGTTTCAATGTTTAAATACTGGCTTTGGTAAAAATATATATTTCATTATTTTCAGTTTTCACAGACTCTTGTTAAACTGCCTCGCTTATTTGTAGTGTAGCAGAAGTGCCACTTTTTTAGTAGTAGCCATGGTTTTCGGATACGCCGTCGCCTTATATAAAAAGAAACGTACATGAAAGTTTTACATATTCGTGAATTCCTTTGAGAATTTTGAAATTGGGGAAATGAGACTTATAGACCAGTAACTTTTTGATGAAGTGTTTGAGCTTTGTACTCCTCAACACTCTGCAAGCAGTATGGTGTAGTCACGATCATAATTTGCGACATCAAGACATTAGTTTTAGGACGGTGTTTGACGACACCCACAGTTCTGATTTAGTTAGGGGTGGCAATTTACGTTTCAGTAAAGCAATGCTTTATTTTCAGGTGCCCACTGTTCAGCACTTGCCTGTGGGTGTTCAAATTAGAGATAGAGTGAGAGTGGATCTGTTCGTGGAGATTAGATCACTTTTTTCTGAATCACTCAGGAAAAAACTTATGGACATGGAGGAATTGAACGCATATTTCATCAATGGAACAGGTTGATATAGCGTAACAAAAAATTGTCACAACATTTCCATTTCCTATAGCATGAAACTTAGTATTGTTCAAAACATTTATGTTAAACGATTTGCTGGCTAATGGCTAGAATAACATGCAGAAACCATACCTGATAACAGTTCTAGTTCCCTACATAAACCATGAAGGTATAACAAATAATTTCCGCAATAACGCGGAAAGTGTTATTTTGAAATGATATTAGTTTTGGCTCATTCAATTCTGTTGAAAGCTTCTGCTTTGCGTTGAAAAAATGATCTGATCTCAGTGAGCTTGAGAAGTCGGAAACGACTTCAACAGTTGCAGTTGCCTACATAAATTGATAAATTCCACCAAACACTCTTATTGAAAATGTATGAATACACAAATGACATCTTTCTTCAAACGAAATTAATTATTGTACGAGCAATTTGTCCTATTTTACTTAGGATCCATTTATTAGTAATTGTTATAATATCCCATTATGGTATAAATGCTTTTGTTTTAGGTATCCTAGCTAGATCGAATATGTTCGGTGCTGCGGTACTGAAGACTGAAGAAGGTTATGATCCTGATTTGATGATTGAAATGAAACCGTTTGGATTGTTTGATACTCATCAACGAATGATGGACGAATTAAATTACAAAGAAGAAGTAAGACACAGAAAACGCATGCTTTGTTCAACATGAACATTCTGAGAAGATGCAAACATGTATCCAAGGTTCTTTGATCAAAGCCAGATTTATCTGGTTTAGTTTTGATTTAATCGGTCATCATTTGTTGATTTGAATTTCATCATTGAATGAGAATTTTGTATTTCCAGTTTTTCTGAAAGAAATGCACAACTTTGCTTGAATTTGCTTGTTCGTCTTCATCTGTATACATAATTGTTTCTTTCTTGGATATATGTTACTATATTTATACTTCTAAGCTAGGACAGGCATCCTCTCGGAAATAAAACAGAGCATGGGACTGGGAATAGGGGGATGACCTGGAATGGTCCCGAGCGCAAAACGGGACAAACTGGAGGTTGACCGTGTCCAATTAGTCAGGATATTCATTCAAAAGCTTTTGTTTGACGAAAAATTGTGACAAATGCCGAAATTTATATTTTAAACAATTTTAAACAATTTTAAAAAAGGCATTAAAATGTGTTAGAGATGAGCTTCTGGACGTTATTTGCAGCAAAATAGGCTGTTGTTCTTTAAATGCAACTTTCCCATTCTTCGGTTTCTGGATCAAACTGATCACGTTTTCCCCACAGTAGGCATGTTTCTGATGCCAGTGCGCCAATGTTCTGTTCCCAGCTATCAGGTAATTGTAACCTCAATACAAAGCTATATATTCACATCAAAAAGTGACTGTTCCGATCTCTAACACATTTTAATGCCCTTTTTAAAAATTGTTTCTAATATGTCAGACATGAATTTAGATTTGTTCCCTGATACGATGACAAACAAGCACAGGCCCATAAGCCTCATCTCATAACTAGCCCAAGACGCAATTCATGCAAATAGGCCAAGTTGAAATTATAATAGCAATTGCAGGACTGTTTTGGGGCTTAAAATACCACAACGTCTCTTGAACCCAGCAAAATTTCTTAAAAGCCAGCATGTAAATAAATAAATATGAATTCCAGTTACTGATAATACGGATATTCTTTTTAGACGATGCATTCAATTGATCCAAAAGGAAGTTTGGACAAGGAAGGTGGACTTCAAGTCACGCTCACAGTACTAAATCCTTTCTCAGTTGGTACAATGTGGCTCCGACGAGTAGAAAATGCCACTCAATTTAATCCCGTGGTTAACCCTAGTTATCTTCAGGATGATAGAGATTTAGTCACTTTAGTTAAAGGTTTATACATTTTATCGGCAATTCATAAATCTATGCGAATGTTTAAAAGCCAACATAAGTAATATATATTCCTCTCAAAAAGAACGACATCATATGTTTTTATGCATTGAAATATATCATTAACTGTTCACTGTCCCTCCTTGCCTTGCGATTTTCTAATTACATATTGCCGACATTCTAAGCACCACTACCATTTTAGTTCTAGCTGAGGTTCTTACAAAAATATAATAAGCTGAGGTGACGCGGATGGGATGTGGTGTCTACTGGTGCACGCACAGAAACCAAAGATCAAGTACCTCACTGTTTCAGTAGTTACAAAATTAAAGCACATATTGACCTGACGTGACGTGTTTTTACTTCCTTTGCTTTCAGGAGCTCAGTTTGTTGAAGCCATGTTGGACACAGACTACATGCGACTGCTCAATGCCAAGCTAATGTATCCCGTGTTCTCTGGCTGCAACCAAAGAGTGAACACCAGCTCTGAGGTTTACTGGCGTTGCTCGTTGCGCCACCTAGCCACCACAGGACACCACATCACAAGTGCCAATGCAATGCTTCATGTAACTGATCCTGATCTTACGTAAGTCAAGCATCAACATAGTTTCTATCTATCATGTCTGCTTGTGGAGTGACCTCAATTCCTGGAAGTAACACTTACATGAACAATTCTTATACAGCCTCTTTGGGCCAGGGTTGGCTAGATGGTAAGGAAGGGACTGCTTACAGCTTGCTCATTTGTAAGTTACTCCATATACTACTAAGAATACATTTAAACTAAGAGTGTGACAAGAGTCGCACCGTACTCTTATACATTTAGCTGCGTACATCATCTGCACATTAACAGCCTACCCTACAGTACCCAGTGACTCCCCCACAACACAACACACCTAGTACATGTACTCTTGCTACTACTGAATTGAGTCTCATGCTCTTGCATCTGCTCTGCAATTTATTTCATTTTTTCTGGGACATCATCGAATGTTGTGTTTCAGAGTTCGGGGTGTTCGTCGGCTTCGCGTAATTGATGAGAGTGTTTTCCCGGAGCCAGTGACAGGAGGACTTCCGGCCAGCATCATGGCGTTGGCGAATCGTGGCGCCGAACTTATCATCAATGCTAATTCTGCTGGTTGCTTCCGAAAAAAGCATCGACAAGCCTAAAATTAGAAACTAGCTATTACCAAAGCTTCACTATTACCAATGAACTCTTTTTGTAGCCAGATTTGCCAGTACTATGTGCATTTGAATTAAATTTCATGTTTAGTTTTCAACAATGCTTTCTTTCCACGATTATCCCTGAGTTCGTTATTTTTCAATTAAGAACCACGCAGTTGAGGTCTTACACAGAATATCTGTTAAATTTGATAAATTGTTGAAACAATCTTACACGTCTATTTCCCAGAATCAATTGAAGCTGGGTATTTTGGAATTTTGGCAAACAAATGTTTGTACAATGCGATGGTCTCTAGAGACCTTTATTCCGGGAAGCAAGCCCGTCTGGGACGTGTCGGCTAAATGGGAGCGAGCAGAAAGGCGGGAAAGGTAGAACGAGGTGGTCGTCCATTATCCATACTTAAGAAGTTCTTATATTTATTTTAAAGAGAAAACTAAACGTTTAGCGACTCAGAGCAAACTTCAATGGCCGACAGTTTTCAGAAAAGATTAAATATTTTAATAAAACTGTCCCCATGATTCTTTCTTTGCAATACTAGCTAAATTAAGGCTACGGTCAACATACACATCCAACTCCAGTGCTGTTTCAAAAATATTTCTCAGTATTCCTGTTCTTATTTACCTTAGGTCGACTTTTTAAAAGTTAATCTATATGCAAATCTGGGCCAAATTTTACCTAATCTGCCTTAAATCTGGACGAGAGCTGAAACGTGGCTCCTTTAAGGGACAGCCAGTACTCCTACATCAAATGCTTAAAGATATTTAATTCATTTCACAAACGCTCATGCATTTTTACGCACCAGTTGGAATTGAATAATCGCCTATAGAATCTGAAAACTCACCCTCAATAAGCTGTTCATTTTGTTAAAAGCTTTCAGAAATATTCATAACTTAGCTGTTTGCTACGTAGTTGCATACTTTTAATGTTCAAAGTGTAAACTAATGCCACTTTTAGGAATATTTTTCCTTTCTCAGTTTATGACATCTTCCATATTTTGCGTTCCCTTATTCCTAAGTTTGTGTCGCTGAGTTATATGCATTTGAGCAGATTCAGTAAACTGTCAGCAAGCAAAATAGATTCGATGCCAAAGCAACAAGCAAGTAAGTAAAGACAGCCACTGGGAAGTGGGAAATGACGATTACACCAGTAATACATAGTAGGAGCTCCAAATGTGCGTGTCTACCCATAAAGTGCGTCAAATTTTTTTAGACCGCCGTTTTCTTTATGTACCAATACAAACCCTGCAGATCAGAGAAACCAAATCATTAAACATTTCCATAAAAAGAACCACACATATATAGAGAATAGGGGTGATTTGGCCGGTCCGACCAAACCTGGGGACGGTTATTAATAGAAAAGTGAGCTTCAGCTGCTTTGAGACAAAAATTATAATTTTATTAAAAAGGAGCCACATTGCGACAAAAATGAAAAGCATTTTCATTGCATATGCCACATCATCTGTTGACATCCACCTCAGTCCGGCTCCAGGTCACGAAAGCAATTTTGTCGTCAGAATTGGGGTCACCGAATTTATCATTTTTTTTAGTAACTGTGGGTCAAAGTTAAAGACCTGTTTGGATCAAGAGGAACAAAACATGACCCAGTTTCTACCACTGGCCCAACCTAGACGTGTTGTTGTTGTGATTTCCTGGATCGTCTGGGAGGTCCCAATATAATTGGAGAGAGGTTAATACCTCCCCACACTCTTGAGGAACTCCAGGACCGCCCGGGGCTCCTCCGAAAGGACCGAGATGGTGGGGTTGGGGCCAGGGGCGCATTGCCGTATGGGCCGGACAATAGATAAAAAGATGGAGGATATCTTCTTCCGGGTGCTCACAGCTAGGACAGGCCGGGGAAGCAGAGATACCGATGCGGTGTCGGTATTGGGCAAGTAGATTGCAGTGTCCATTGGCTCTCAATTGTGCCAACAGAACACGCTCCTTTCTGGTCATTGTTGCTTCCGCTGCGGTTGCCGCTTTGGAACGGCCATTGTAGATTCCCATCTGGTCGTAGGTTTTCTGATTTTCCAACGACTCGTTCCGGTAGTGTCGCTTGATAGTTGATTTTGCCGTTGAGTAGTCGACAGGCACATCTGCCTGTGGCAGCGTCGAAGCCAATTTAGCCGCTTCATCGGCCAACTCGTTTCCGTTTATTCCTATGTGCGATGGCACCCACTGAAATGTGAATTTTATGCTCCGTTCGTCCAAGACTTTCCTGATTTCAGAAATTAGTTTGCTTCCGCCTCCTTGTAGGTGGCCGGATTGCAGCTTTGTGATCAGAGATTTGGTGTCAGAACAGATTCTTATCTCTGACCATTCGAGTTTCCGGTTGGTTTTGATCCATCGGAGGCCTTCTAAGCCGGCAAAGGTTTCCGCCCTAAAACCAGAGCAACAGCTTCCAGAGGCTGTTAGGATCCAGTGGGCTTCTGTACCACTAGGCGTCATGATGACTGCAGCAGAGCCTCCTTTTTTGATTCCTTCACTGGCCGATCCGTCAGTCGAGACGACTATTTTTTCGGATTTTCTTTCTTTCTGCTGACGGCTTGAGGTAGCTGACAGAAACGAGTACTGTCGGATGAAGGCCCTTGCATTTTTCCTCTCGGTGGAGAGATATTTGCCATTGGAATGGATCACCTGATTCGGATTTGATTTAGCAGTTTTGCCGTTGATCGAGTGGATAACTGCCCAAACTGATATTGGATCTATTCGGGCGTTGAGGGTGGATGCGAACCTTCTCCAGCTGTCAGTCTTCAGAGATCTGATGAGGGCAACAGCTTCCCGTTTAGCGGCAATCCATTGTTGCCTCCCAGTTTCGTCGACACTAGCTCTTTCTCGAAGGGCACGGCATTTCTCTATGGCGTCCTCCGCTTCCTGGTACCAGGGGCCTGTTTTACCACATTTCCCCTTGGAATGCTTCTCCTGGCAGCCGAGATGATAGCATCAGTCAGGTATTTGGATGCATGTAGGGTGCCAACAGCAGCAGGGTCAGGGGCGTGATTCATGCTTTGCTGGAGCAAATTTCTGAAATTGTTCCAGTTGGCCTTCCTGAAGGCCCACTTCGGTGGGCCCCGAGCGCCGGGGCTACCCGGCACAGATGGGAGGGCAAGAGTGGTGAGGATTGGTTGGTGGTCCGACAGTGTTGTCTGCTGTACCTCCCATGTCGTGGACAGGGCGAGGGCACATTTGCAAATGGTGAGGTCAGGTGCTGTGGGGCCTTATAATACATGGCAGAAGTTAGGCAGAATTTCAACTTAGTGCAAAACTCAGAAAATGCACTACACTACAGCTTTACTGATGGTTACAACAGAAGTACAAATCCTGAGGCGAAATTATAATTTTCATTTTTTGTTAAGCTAGAACGTTACATTTTCTCCTCTTTTTAAAGAAATGTTCTCTTGTGCATTCATATATTTGAAAATGTTCTTTCGGTTTCTCAGTCAGTCTGTCTTTGCCTGTAAAATTCCCCGGTAATTGGATCAAACTGTTCCGGGGGCCGTCTGGCTGTTTGTGGATATCGTTTCTGTTCTGGCTCCGCCTCATGGGAACCCACATCGCTGTCTGACTCTTCGCTGGTGTCACTGGAGTTAGACTCTTCGGATGCAGGGCTGCTACGGAGGTTACTAGATGCTGCAGATCCAGATTCAGTCGATCCCGAAGGCGTCACGGGATCGGAATCTTCTTGGTTGAACCCCAAAACAGGTTCTGCATCCCGGGGAAGTAAATGTCCTCTGTTTGGAACACGGCGAAGCGAAAGTAAATATTTGTTACTTCCAAGCAAATCAGCGTGCGGGGCTTTAGGGACACCACTAGGAACCCGCGGTGCTTTAGGGACATCTTTGAGAACCCGCGGACAAGAGTTAGCTGGTTTTCGAGACGGACCTGCACTAGGACGTTCGCCGTGCTGGACCTGTCTGTGCTGATACGGTTTAAGCCGATTGAAGTGAACCACTTTCCTGTCCCTTCTGTTGCAGACACGTTGTATACGATAAGTAACTTCAGACAGCTTTTTAATGATTTCATATGGCACAAACCATCTTCTGGCAAATTTTGCTGACTTGCCTTGAGAAACAAGGGGGTTCTGTAGCAAAACCAGATCACCTTCAGCATGAGGCTTTCCCCAAACAGATTGGTCGTAGTATTCTTTCTGTCGTCGTTGAGCACCCACCTGAGTTTTTCGCACAGTTTCACTCGCTGCTTCGATAGCCTTCCAGACCTGCCTGGCATACGAGGGCACGTCGACTTCCACATCAGGTACATCCAAAACACTATCCGTAGGAGATCTTATTTCTCTTCCGAATACTAGCCGGTTGCGAGTGTAACCTGTATAGCTATGAACTCCGGAACGGTAGGCGCTCATTGTCAGCGACAACCACAGATCCCAATCCATTTCATTGGCACTCACGTAGGATTGTAGCATAGTCTTGATGGTGTGATTAATTCTCTCTACCATACCTGCACCTTCCGAATGGTACGGGGAGGATCTGGTCTCCGAATGCGCAGTAAATGGCATATATTCTCCATTAGCTTGTTGTCAAAGTTTCTTCCTTGATCGGAGTGAATACTCTCCGGGATTCCATATCGAGAGATAAATTCAGCGGCTAGCGTGTGCGCAACAGACTTGGCAGTGATAGACGACATAGCAAAAGCTTCTGCAAACTTCGTGAAACTGTCTATGACAACCAGAATGTGCTTCTTTCCACGCTGCGTGCGAGGATATGGACCCATCATGTCAATTACAACTCGTTGAAAAGGTCGACCAACTCAAACTGTCTGTGGAGGAGCTCTGCGCAGTCTTACGTCGGGCTTGATTTTCTGGCAAGTACCACAAGAAGCACAGTATTCATCAACATCCCTTCTCCAACCAGTCCAGAAATATTTGGCGCGTATTCGGTCTCTAACCTTTGCGGCTGCACCATGTCCTGCCATGGGGACATCGTGGGCTGTGTCTAGCACTATGGACACGGCTTCAGGAGGGACTACCACCTGCGTGACGCTTTCAGAGTTGGGAAGCTCATACTGGCGACAGAGGATGCCACTCTTTATTCTCAGTGCTCCAAACTGATCGATTAGGGCTCTCTGAAAATTGCCAGTACTTGTCGTTTTCCGATGGCTGCTGACGTCTCTTAAGTAAGTTGTATAAGAATCGAATATCTTCGTTCAACATCTGAAACTTGCGAATATTCACCGATTTGGCGAAAGCAGCAGAAGTGGCTGCGACTTCCTCGCCATAACCTTTGTATTCAGGAGATAGTAGGGCTTGAACGTTTCTACACCACGAGCAAGAGCAGTCGCTTAGTCGTGATAATGCATCAGCATTTATGTGAAGTTTGCCGGGGCGCAGGTGAATTTCGTAGTCTTATTCTGCTAAAGTTTCGAACCAACGGCCCAACTGACCTTCCGCATCTTTGAGCTTATGAATCCACTGCAGAGCTGAGTGATCCGTTCGAACCAGAAACTTCTTTCCAAGCAGATACGGTCTGAAGTGGCGAGCAAACTGCACGATAGCAAACAGCTCTCTTCTTGTGACACAATATTTTCTTTCAGCCTTTGACAGTGTCTTGCTAGCGTAGGCAATAGTTTTGATCTCTTCATCTTGGACTTGAGCTAGTTCCCCACCGATTGCCCAACCTGATGCATCTGTATCTAGTATAAAGGTCGACTCGTTGTCAAATCTAGGATAGGCAAGGACCGGCGATGTGGTGAGAGCTGCTTTTATGTTGTCGAATGCCCGTTGGCACTCAGTAGACCAGTAAAAACATGCATCTTTTTGGGTAAGTCTGGTCAGTGGTTGGACGATACGGGCATAGTCTTTAATATACTGGCGATGATAGGAAGCAAATCCGAGAAAAGATAGAAGCTAGCTGACGTTGGTTGGTTGTTTCCAAAGATTGACTTTGGTAACCGAGCGAGGGTCAATGCAAATTCCTGCAAAAGAAAGTATGTGCCCCAGATATTTTATCTCTGTTCGTGGAAATTCACATTTCTGCGGCTTGATCTTCATCCCGGCCTTGGACAGCTTCTCCAGCACCCTTTCCAGCTTCTGTCGATGTTCTATGAATGTTCTGTCATATATGAGAATGTCGTCCAAATAAACTATGCAATCCTCGGATTCCTGTCCGCCGAATATTCTTTGCATTGTTCTTTGGAATGTAGCTGGAGCTCCTGTCAGTCCAAATGGCATTACATTGAAGTGGAACAAACCAAATGGAGTGACGAAAGCTGTCTTCTCCTTGCTGTCCTCATCCATCACTATTTGCCAGTAGCCACTGATCAAATCCAAACTAGCGAAGTACTTTGCTCCTCCTAGCTTGTCGATGCAGTCTTGTATATTAGGTAACGGAAAGCTATCTTTCCTGGTGATGTCATTCAACCACCTAAAATCCACGCAGAATCTTTTAGTTCCATCTTTCTTCGGCACGATTACTATTGGAGACGCCCACGGAGAATCTGAATCTGTGATAACTTTTTTATCCAGCATGTCTTTTATCATCTTCTTCACTTCTTCTAGTAGATGTGGTGTTATTCTTCTGACTTTCTGCTTTATGGGCTGCGCTCCTTGTACATCTATCTTGTGTGTTGTAATGTTGCATCTTCCGTAATCTGTGCTGGTATAAGCGAACAAATCTTTGAATTTCACCAAAAGATTCCACAGGGCTTCCTTTTCGGACTTGTTCTGTACGTGCTTCAAATCTACCAATGATTTCAGTTGATCCACTTTCTGGTCTTCTGTTATCGTCTCGACGAACATAATCGGAGTCCCACTGGTAGTTTGATACTGTAGTCCTTCAAAGATTTAATCATAGTCCACTGCATCTTCGAATCGTGTGAACTCGGCAATTTTCGTCTTCCTGTAAACGGTTTTCGGATACGCAGTTGGATTCAGCAGAGCCGCCAGGAAACAGCCGATTCTAGGGGTAACCACTGCACTCTGCACCACACCGCATCCTTTCTAGCTGAACTTACTGAATTCTTCAACTACTCCAACGATTCCATCAAAGGACCCGTTCGCGTCATCGACGGATACCGGAACCAACTGCACTGCAAAAGGATCCACTGTTACAGTGCTTGTTGTCTTTACTGAACAGCGTACCTCGGGTGATCCATCTCTTTGTTCCAGCCAAGCAACACCACTGGGGCAGCGTAGACACCACGCATTAAGATCAATCGAAAACTTGTTCTGCTTCAAGAAGTCGGATCCCAAAATTGCTGGTCGTTTCAGGCCATCGACCACCAAAACTTCATGGCTTGTAACAAGCCCACAAACACTAACAGTTACCAAAACTGCCCCCAAAACCACCAAAGTAGCACCGTTAGCAACATGCAAGCTAACATCTGTTATTTGTAGCTCATTTTGCCATTTTCTGCCTAACACTTTTTCGCAAACATCCCTTCTTATCAAAGTCTTAGCGGAGCCGGAATCCACCAAAGTAGTTACTTTTTCACCATTTAACTTTACAACAACTTCTGGGCAACGTGACTCTAACTTTTCCTTTTGGGTCTTCTCTGTAGCTTCTGAAGTTTGACCCAAAACATCAGACGCTAAATGTTTAAATCTTCCGGAGATGGGCACTGTGAGCGAATATGACCTTTGCCCCCGCAACGGTAACATTGGATGGTATTTCGGCTAGCTCTCCACTTTTCCTTAGATGGTGTCTTGCCCTGTTGGTAACCCTGGGTAGACTTAGTGCTGCCGCAAGGCTTATGTGTGATTCTATCTGTCTTTGGACCAAACTTTGAAGCAGATTTGGCCTGAATTGCATGAACCTCTGCTACTGAAAGTTGTGAGATTCTTTCTTCAATTTTAGATTGAATGTAGTTATCTAATTCAAACTTGCTTTGAAACTCACAGTTACCTTGTCGATGATCAGGAATGGCATCATCCGTGAATTCATTAACAGCTACTTGGTCGCTTTTATGAAAATTTCCATTTTCATGAGTTTCAATGAATTCGAATCTTTGAGCTTTCAGTAGAGCATCCGACGTATTAACAGGCCAGGACTCTCTGACTTTACGTCTCAGTAAAGGGGGTTGTAAGCCAGAAATAAACTTGTCTTTAACCAGGCTGTCTCGGATGTCCAAGGGGGCACCAGGATAAAGCTTGTCGACTAGGGACTCGATGGCACACTTGTGTTGTTCCAACGGTTCACCACTCTTTCTCTGTCGGTCGTGCAATTGGCCTTCATACAGCAGTCGTTTTGATTCGGGATTAAACTTGCCGATCAAAGCTTTTTTGATACCAGGTCTGTTGACGGGATCGTCGGGATCCTGATTCCATGGACCGTTCCGAATAGTATCCGGTAGGCTTTTGTAGACTTGGCGGGCATGGCCCGACAGAGAGAAAAACAGCCAGTCTTTAGTCTTCACGTCATCCCAACCGTTAAGTCGTTGACATACCTCGAACTCTTCTAGCCACTGCTTGAATGACTTTGTTCCATCGTATCTGGTAGGTTGAGGCCCGATCATCATTTGATAGTGCCCAAACTGACCCGCATTTTCGGGCTGAACAACGTCTCTTTCCTCCATGAAAATAGTTTCGCTGCCACCAATTATAATATATGGCAGAAGTTAGGCAGAACTTCAACTTAGTGCAAAACTCAGAAAATGCACTACACTACAGCTTTACTGATGGTTACAACAGAAGTACAAATCCTGAGGCGAAATTATAATTTTCATTTTCTGTTAAGCTAGAACGTTCAGGCCTTCCCGCGGGTTGGCACCCAGACGTGTGGGGCAGCCATTGTTGAGTTGTCTGTTGAGCCATGTCTTCAGTAGCCAGCCATTCGTCAACCAAATCTCCGAGATTGTCGGGTTGGTTTCTGTTCACCCACGTAGGGGAGTGGGCGCATGCTGTTCCGGTCTGAGGGGAGGGCAGCTGGGACGAAATTTTTGGTCCGCTGTTCTTCTGCCTGCCTGCCTGAATAGGAGGCACGTACAAACTGGTCAAGGTGTATTCAGCTCCCTTCAGGTATATTCTGACATCCACTGCATCCGTCGACTGGTCAGCCGCAGCAGTCAGAGTTCTCGAGGTCCGCGAATAGGTGATAGTATCCTTGATTAGGATACCGACTCCTCCGCCTTTCACTCCGCCTCTGCCTCGACCCTGCCGCCTGTGCTGCCATTCTGCGTTATATCCTTTGAATGATGGCGTGACGTCTCCCTGCAAGTGGGTTTCTTGCAGCAATGCAATATCGATGTTCTGGTCCGCCAAGGTTTTCTCAATCCATTCCTTCTTCGTCCTCAGACCGACAGCGTTCCACTGCCAGATTTTGAAATGCTTTCTGGCCAGCGGGTCCGGGGCTGGTCGAGGTCTTGCTGTGGGAGGAATACGCGTCGCAGCTGTACCGGCAGCTGCAGCGGCCTGTGGGATAGTAGCAGCTAGCAGGGGAATGGCACGGGCAGCTGGAGATGGAGAGGTGGCGGGGGGCGGAGGGGGCGGGAGACAATGCGCACACTTCCAGGAATATTGGTCGTAGCTACGGAATGAGGATAGGCCGGAACACGGCCTCAGATGCACCCGGCCGCCACATGCGGTGCATCGTACACAGTTCTTGGGGGCATTTCGCTTACAGGTGGGACACGGCCAGAGAGGGCCAGGGTTTCGTTCTACATCGCCGGCGCACAGCAGTAGGAGACCCCAGTATACCGGATTTGGGTCTCCTACCAAAACCCGGCTGAAAGGTACCAAGATGGGTCCAAAGGAGGAGCCTCCGGAATAGGAGTAGGAGTAGGACCACAAGGGGCCAGGTAACGAGAGCCTATTGTTGCCCTCTTCCCGGGGGAACCAACCAGGGAATCCCATGGCGGGTTTCCGCCGCACCACCACGGCAAGGCACTTCTCCAGGTGCAGCAACCTAGACGTCAAGCATTTGCGCAGTTGAGACGTTCACATGAACTCGCAATGCGAGCCTAGAAAATTCAGTCAAGTGAAATCTCTGCATTAGTCAACATGCAACCAAACGACGGAAATAGAAATAACTGTTATACTGCAATCACAGGAACATTATTGATTCGCCTTAGCTATCAAAACGGTCACATTTTTATTATCAATTCTAAAACTATTTGTTTAGAGAACATGTATAATTTAGATATTACAAAATCCAAAAGACACTAATCCTTGTTTCTTGCCACTTTTTGTCCAGGGTTAATTTTGAGAAATTATGCTGACATAATCACGAAGCATTCCTGTTATTTTGTTGGAATTTATCTAATCCACTATTTTTGCTGATAACGAGTACTAATCACGAAACTTAATTATCCTATGTTTTAGTTGCTTTGGTGTTGAAAATGCCATGAAAAATGCCGGATTATTTGCTAGAGAATGCAGCACTTAGGTTTTAGGGTTGGTTTTTTCCGCATCAGGGACATAAGATGGTACTAAACTATACAGACGAGAAGGAGAAAAACGCCTGAGAGTTGAATTTATCTTAAAGCATCTTAATGTTTAACTTATATTACAATAATGGCATTCTCAGTAAAATTTAACATACCTACAAAAATATTATAAGCAAGAATTCTTATTGAATTAAAGGTTCGTCCATTTACCTTAGATAGTTCTGAATAGAATCGAAATTTCGGAATAATAATACGAGCAAAGCTCACTTTCGTGGTGTTGACCAAAGAAACTACAAACATTCAGATATTGCTATTTTGTGTATCAATATGAAAACTAGTTAATTGCCTAAAAGGCTTCTTTTCTGTGACAGATAAGATTGGTCTGACTTTTTATCTCGCCTAAAGGCGAGATAGCTATTACCGTTTATGGCACAAAATAAACTGAACATCTTCAACGTTAAAGTTTTACACTATGGTTAGCGCTGCTCTCACTAGCTGTATTTGTTTTTGTGCAGAGGGGGTACTGCAAGTGGTTGTTCACTTAAGATTGAAACTTTCGAATTTCAATTTTCTAATTGAAAATAAAATTTTAGGTGCATATATTAGTAAAATTTTAACAATGGGGGCTATTTGTTTCTGCCACATTAATTTTCAGAAAATTCTTTTCACATGGACCCCCTTGGTTGGAGTAAAAGTTCGGAATAATCTAACGCAATATGCAAATTAAATTAGGTTGTGCTGTGTCAGTATAGCAATTAGCGGCGGCCAGGGGATGTAGCAATACAAAGGCGAGATAGCTATTACCGTTTATGGCACAAAATAAACTGAACATCTTCAACGTTAAAGTTTTACACTATGGTTAGCGCTGCTCTCACTAGCTGTATTTGTTTTTGTGCAGAGGGGGTACTGCAAGTGGTTGTTCACTTAAGATTGAAACTTTCGAATTTCAATTTTCTAATTGAAAATAAAATTTTAGGTGCATATATTAGTAAAATTTTAACAATGGGGGCTATTTGTTTCTGCCACATTAATTTTCAGAAAATTCTTTTCACATGGACCCCCTTGGTTGGAGTAAAAGTTCGGAATAATCTAACGCAATATGCAAATTAAATTAGGTTGTGCTGTGTCAGTATAGCAATTAGCGGCGGCCAGGGGATGTAGCAATACAGATTTATGATGTAGCAATATAGATAATGTAGCAGATGTAGCAATAAGATTTATGATAAAGTCCTTTGTGATCAATTTGCCAATACAAATGCAGAATTTAATGTAAATTTTTTGAGCCAAGGTAGGTAGTTCGTTAAATTAAATTTAATGAAAATTTCAGAAAAACAAATGCAAGCATTTGTCACATAACACATACTTTCAATTCTAATCCCAAGCCTTTGAATTAAGTCATGATGCCTTTAAAACCTCTTACGAGACCGAGACCTTGTGTTCTAACGGCCGTTTGCACCAAATGTGGTTAACCTTTTGCTAACCATATGGCTATTTGCTAACCAAATGGTCAACTAACCATTTGCTAACCAAATGGCCAACTAACCATTTGCTAACCAAATGGTCAACTAACCATTTGCTAACCGTAACCATATGGTTAGCAGCAACTATCTTGCACCAAATGTGGTTAGCAAATGGTTAGTCAACAATATGGTTAGCAAATGGTTAGCAGGAACTTGAGGCGGGACATCTCTCAACCTATCAGATTACGCCGCTGCACTCGTTTATCCAGTCAACTACATTGAAATTTTAACAAGTAGGCCCCAAAAGGGGGCAATATTCCTTTGTAGACCTTTTATTATTCAGTTAGAAAGCTCTCTTTGTTCCAATTTAACATAAACATTAGAAGTTTCTGGTGTCTTATTATTTTCGTTTCCATCATTTCGGCTTCGTACTACAATTATCCTACGAAATAGCCTACCGAGTTTGTAACCTGTAACGTAACGTAATTTGTAACCTGTAACCTGTAACGCAGCACAGACTTCCATTCCCTCAGTATAAAATTAACACAAAAGATCACAAAGTACTGAAAACATCACTTGGTTTAAAATAGCTAGCTAGTTTAGCAGTAAATCGTTAAGAACCAAATACATGTAAAATTAGACAAACAAGTTATTTCTTTTCGGTACTAAATTTTGAAAAGTTGTCATTATTGTACGTTGTCATTATTGTAAGTTGTCATTTTTGTCTTGCCTATTCAGCATAAAGATCAGAAATCAATGAGAACGACTTCGTATAAAATTCCTGCCAAACCGAACTTTTGAAGTCCAGCGCAAGCCTAGTAATTACCTAATGCACCCTCGTGTTGCTCCCAAGCAACACTGGTGCTCAAAAATATGCAATCGTGTGGATTGCTGACAATCGAAGACTGCGAGGAGGCTGTCAGTTCTGCTGTTTAAATAGTTTCTGAGCCTAATTTGCATAATCGGAACACAAAAAAATCAGACCTAAGCTAGCCCTGTGCTGAAGATAGGGCTTCTAAATAGAGAAATGACTCATAACACACTAGACATACTAAATTCCGTTTTATACATTCCTGCTCCAAGCAGGAATAACAAGCAGGAATAAAAAGCTTCACTCAAGATTAAACGCACTTCAGTGTCGTAGGCCTACCTATCTCTATATAATTCCATCTTGTGCCTTATGTCTATACAAAAAGGAACTTTTATAATTACTTATAAACTAGGTACTAAAATATCCGTGAGACTAAATCTATGCAATTGGTGAAAGATAACGGGCATATAAAAGCAGCCACATCTTGTGATCAACTCCACAAAAATTATAATTCGAATACAAATCCTTTTCAAGAACACTACCGATTTCAGCAATAGAAGATACTTTTTAACTTTTCTTACCAACTTAGGAATCATCATCATCATTCTAACATGAATCACGCAAAAAATATTGGATCACTTCAACATGTTGGCCGTTATATATACTCCACCACGAATATACCTACATTCCATTTATTCTTTCTAAGTACTACGGGTCGGTATTTACTGCAAGTTCGTGGTTAACCCTGCTCAAGAGTAGGGTTAGCCAACCACATGTTAATCACTTGCTTTGCATTTGGTTAGCTAGTGGTTAAGTTAACCACATTTGGTGCAAGATAGTTTGTGGTTAACTTCTAGTTAACTAAATAAACTAAACCAGCAAATCCGCTAACCATTTGCTAACCACATTTGGTGAAAAAAGGTGGATACGTGCCATAGAATTTGGCATGTACTTTCCACTGTTGGAAACCTGTCGCAGCGTCGAGATACTGCTCCTTTTAGGGGCCACCTTGTTTGGCATTCCCAGGCTACTACTACATAATGCGGACTGTTTGCAGCCCTACGAAGAGAGCTTAGATAGCAGTCTCTCAAACCAACTCATTGGCCTATAATGTGATCTACCTATAATTCTTAACTCATTGTCGCTCAGGTTCCTGCTTCTATTAATTACTTTAAATAATACTATGGCATTGGAATGCCATAGTATTATTTAAAGTTAGTCCAAAACAACAAATAGAAACAAATTTACAAATAGTAAAATATAGTCCCACTCTGTTGATAGCCAGCAATAGCCTACAGAAAGTATGGAGAAGGAGCCTAAGACTACGGTGGAAGCTGTAGGACACCTTTCTCCTCTGTTAAACAGGGTTCACACTGGAGTCTTAAGTCTTTAGTTTTAAGTCGTTAGTTTTAAGTCTTATGTCTTTAGTCTTTACTGGATTTGCTTCACACTGACGTCTTTAGTCGTAAGTCTTAAGTCTTAAGAGATAAATTTATTTCATGACCAGTCTTAAGGTCTTAAGCAAGCTAAAAACCTTAAGACTAACGACTAAAGACTGCAGTGTGAATCAAGCGAGTCTTAAGTCTTAAGTCTTTAGCAGCCTAAGACTTACGACCTTACGACTTAAGACTCAGTGTGAACCAATTTCCCAAGTTTTACGCCCTAAAGACTTAAGACTTGCGACTTAAGACTCCAGTGTGAACCCGGCTTTAGGGTCGCTAAGAATTAACATGAAATTCCTTGGAGACAGGGTATATTCCAAACCTAAACTAAACAGGACTTAACGTGGAAAAAAGGGCAATTTTGGCAGACAACTTTATTTCCCGATCGTTGCAAATTATATTTGCTATAACTCTGTTATCTCCTGGAATGCTATCGTTCTCCTTTTGTTCATTTGATTCAATAAATCAGTGTCCTCCTCAGGTTCGACATTTGGCTTGTTTTAACTTGAATTCCATAGTTCTGTGCTAGAGCAGGAGGTTAGATAGAACTGACAAAGTTGTGCTGGACAGTAAATATGAAAGACCCCCTTTCTCAAACGAGCTCAGTAGTTCAACCTCGTCTTTGTAGCTAATGAAACACAGGCATCAAGTACATTACTTCAGCCTATGCTTAAATCAAAGTTGAAATCTCCAAAATCCACATCCCCACGCGCTGACTACTGTCACTGTGACAAAACTATTCAGGACCAAAAACTATTTACTTTCCAGATCTGGTCCAATCTAATGCTTAATGTGGAAGCAACGAGAAAAACCGGCAAGAATTTGTTAGGTAAATTATCCCTCAAGTCTACATTGGGTTTTATCTACGCTTCGGTAGGTTTCTGTAACAAAACTTCTGTGACATCCAAGTCTAATAAAAGTCAGCATCAGGACTGAGCCGAAAGGTATAACTCAGAGTTCATTGATCAGTACTTAGTGAGTCATTAGGTAGATTAAAGCTCAGGAAATGTTTTATAGCTTCTAATATATCATTATGCCTGATTTTCAGCTTCATAAACCACTGAAATATTTGCGTAGGTTTGACAACATCACCTAGAGCATGTCTGCGTCTTTAATGTTAGGACAAATTACGGCAAAGCTTTCATGAAACTTTCATAGATATAGTAGGTAAATAAGCCGAGTCCTGACCCGCACAAAATGATTGCCATGACAGGCGTTTTTCCACCAATTTACTATGTTGCTACTTTTGGTAATAGATTTTTAAAACTACAACAGTTAAGCTAAACAGAGAAATTGTTTTAAGCTGTGTTTTACTTAGATAATGTCACAAGGTGAGACTGAGAATCACTTCGTTATGTTGGAATGAGCGGCATTATCCATGTTTATCAGAGGATGAAAATTACATATAGTAGCGACCAGTCAATCAA
Organism: Trissonchulus latispiculum; assembly: GCA_030248195.1. Lineage (NCBI taxonomy): Eukaryota > Metazoa > Nematoda > Enoplea > Enoplida > Ironidae > Trissonchulus > Trissonchulus latispiculum. The sequence goes on along the minus strand of JASAND010028171.1, from coordinate 7,360 downwards.
TAACTTGTTGATAGTTTGGTATTAGCTACATTATTATTAGCCCGTTTGACCCTGATGGCAGACAATTCCTAGTATACATTTTCTTGTTGTGTCGTGGAAACTCGCAAACAGACTTTTCCTTTTTTATCTTCTTCTTGTTTACAACAGTACCTAAAAGGAGTATAATTGCGCCAGAAAGTATGAAACTGTCTCAACTGCTTTTCAATAGAAGTTTTCGCTTTTCCGTGTTCCTTAAGGTACAAACTTGAAGGGACAGGTGATATGGCCTCAGCAATCGGTTATCTTCAGTCTTTTATCCAGTATTGCTCTCATAAATGGTTTATGAGAGTAGGAAAAGTGAATCGTATACCTTATGCTCTTGTCTTAATTAGTAATCACTACATTCTTTTTGCAACCTTTTCTAATTAAAACCTTACCTTATCTTTTAACTTTATCTCCTTTATAACGTTTCTTCAAGTAATGCTGCTGTAGGCAGAGTTCCCTTTCCCGTCCAGGGGCCAGTTTCATAAAAAACCGTCTGGAGTTCTCGAGTTCTCAAGTGACAACAACCTCTTCTCTACTAAAAATTATATGTAAAAGTATCTACGGAAAATTTTACGGTGATTTATTCAGTCAATTAAACAAGTTATTGAAGCACGAAGAAAAAATTAACAAATTTAGATTTCCAAAAATTTCTCGAGTAGGTCTCAAGTTGGCGAAATTTTCTCTGGTCGAAATCGACCAGGAACTTGACTCGAGAACTCGAGAACATTTTCAGCGTGGGTTATTCGGTTCCCTATCAAAACGTCTAAAGTCAAAACGTCTAACGTTCATAACGTCTACCGACGAAACGTCTAACGACGAAACGTCACTTACAAAACGTCTAATTTTACTAAAATTGTGTCACACGTTCAAAACGTCTAAACTTTTCGAAATTTTAGTGATTATTTTGTGTGGGTCTGGGAAAGTTTTCGAATAGGCCACTTAGGGTGTGGGTGGCAGGTCTTGCCAAATCTTCAATTTGAAGTTCTGGCATTGTCTCATGTACTTCTTATTTTCTGCATTAGCTTCAGTATTCAACTAGTCATTGATTATTCACTGATTATTTACTGAATACTAATTTTCTGATTACTGACTGTAACCAGTAAAGATGGTTCAACAGATTTCACTGATTGCTGATTACTTATTAATTTTACGCTTAAGTTCTAAAATTTCTAGAATTGTAAATTGTAATGCAAATTGTAAATTGCAAATTTTGTAAATGTTTCAAGCCATTTGCATACCCTGGCTTTTCAGAAATATTTAAAAACTAAACACAATTTAAAACCAAACAATAAACTATGTAGACGAATTTAATTTAATGTGTTTTGAAAATACATTTACTTCAAAATAACATTAAACCTGATTCGCTTTCTTGAAAAAATGATTTTAGACGTTTTGAACGTGTGACACAATTTTAGAAAAATTAGACGTTTTGTCAGTAGACGTTTCGTCGTTAGACATTTCGTCGGTAGACGTTATGAACGTTAGACGTTTTGACTTTAGCCGTTTTGAACGGACACCTTCAGCGTGACTTTCAATGCGAGCTGCGGATCTTGAAAACTTAAAGCGTAGTTTAGCTACTAGACTCGAGAACTCGAGAACATTTTTATGAAACTGACCCCTGCACTCAATTTTGCATGCCCGGTCTCTCGGGTTCGAGTAGTCGCGCAGATTTTAATAGCATCCGCCACCTTAGATTCTTCAATTTTTTAAATTAATTTAATTTGAAAAGAATGAAAATTTTCAGTTTTTTGTTTAACACCTTGTGCATTCGTTTTACTTTGCATCGGATTAAGCTGCAGCATTATATAATGAAATGTACAGCTTGTCTGTAAAATTGGAGATTAGCAAAATAAAAAGTTAACGTCGGTCCAAATGAACAAGTGTTTACCCCTAAATGGGGCAATATTCCTATGTTGAGCCATTTTTAGATATCATTTATACTCAAAAATGTTCAGATTCCTATTTCAAAAGATTTACAGGATTTGTTCACTGTTCAGAACACAAAACTGATATTAACATTAATATTTGAAGTAAAACGTAGATACCACCGCTTTCAATTCATAAATCTTATTTAAAACGAGTTAATGTGCCCCTGCAAAAACTAATACAGGTTTACTAACTTTTAATATTGAACTTCCAAGACAAGCCGATTTCTGTTCAAATGTAAGTTTAGAAAAACTTCAGCCTACGTTCTGTAACCACCCAAGACCCAAAGTTATGCATATCAAAAAGCGGTGTCTATCGAAAACGAAACATTTATATCCAAATTAGAATCGATCCCAGGTGACTGTGGTACAATCGAACGTCTTCGCCACTACGCTGTTCACACAGTCTACTGCGGATTTCTCAATTAATTCAGAGTCAGCGGCTTGCTCGAAAAGCAATTAAGGGATTTTTGGACCATTGTTTCTACTTTCTCCGATCTCGCTGATTTTTACATATTTTATTGTCCAAACGGAATATTTTAACGATTTTGTAAAATTAAAGGGGTAAGTCTTACGGTTGTCGAGTAATTTAACTTCAAACTTGAGATTTCATGTTTTCATAGGGAATTTAAAAAGTTGTCATTTTTCGCGTGCACCAAAAAATCTCTCGACAAACGCTGATGAATCTGGACAAATTATACATTACAATAGCGCTAAGATGTTGAACTGCGGTGAGCTGGAATTAGAATTTTAATTTAGACCTTTAAAATTTTTTAATTAATTTTTAAATGATTCCAGGGTACCGCAGTTTAACATCTTAACAATATTCTAATGTATAGGTTGTCCACATTCATGAACGTTTATCGGAAGATTTTTTGATGCACGCGAAAAAATGCCAACTTTTAAAATTTCCTATGTTTAACACATGAAACCTCAACTTTGCGGTGAAACTACTCGACAACTCTACGACTTACGACTGTAATTTTAAAAACTCGTTAAAATATACCATTTGGACAATAAAATATGTGTAATGAAGTTGCTTTGATCTGAATTAAAAAATCACTTTTTTTCTTTTGTCCTGGTTCAGCCTAGTCGGTTAGGGCTCTGTAGCAACTTAATTCTTTACACGGAGGGTCAGCGCGTCTGCTGAGATTAGCAAACTTAGACACAGGATGCCCAAAAGGTGGTTTGTCCAGAAATGGGTATCCTTGTAGCCAACCCGTATGGGGTCCTGGTTGTGAGTTCGTTTGATGTGTAGGGTTGGTGAGGTAGAGACAAGCAGGGTCGATGCCTGTCTTTCTTGAAACTGGATTAGTATCAGTTCACAACAGTGAGTACCGATACGTATCTTGATAGACTGATCAAGATATATGACTGGATAGTTCTTCTTGACTCCTTTTGGATGATCAGGGATTGGGATCTCAAACTCGAGATCCTCCACTTACTTGTACGGGGGAAAAGTTGATCCTGATCCAATGGCTTTGTCCAGTATATGTGTGCACCCTAGGTCAAACGCTTGCTGAGGCACACTTAAATTTATTAAGAATTAATATAATTCTCAACAGTTACAATGGTTAGATAAATGGGGGTAATACAATTAACAATAATGATACTGACAATGATACTATAGGTTACTACAAAGATTATAGATCTAGACGTACAAAATATAGATCACAAGGTTGCCAGAGTTGCCAGTTAAACTTCAAACCTTTAGTTATTATTTTGGTTGAGGGACAAGACTTTAGACTTCGACTCTTTGCTATTACTTCTTCTTCTTCTTCTGTACTATTAGACTCCTAATCTCAACTGTTATACTCTACTGCTAAACTCTGTGCTTTCCCTATATGTTTGTGTTCGTGTAGTCTATCTCTTTATCAGTCCTTTAAAACAAGGACAACACTATCAATGATAATAATAATAATAATAATAATAATAATAATAATGATTAATGATAATTAATTTGAGACACACACAAATTCCGGTCCTTGGGTGAGCCCAAGAATGCTGTTCCAATCTCCTATAGCGGAGCACACAGCGCACTGTTCCCGGATGCTATTCGGACAACCTGAGGGGTCTAGCACAGGGGACGGTCTGGTTGGGGGAATGCCTGGTACGGTTATATAAACTTTAACAATACTTTAATTTAAACTAGTAAATTATCTTCTTTTAGATCCTCCGGCGCTACTTGACTTCTAGAACAGACCAATGGGGAATTCCCGCCCAAGCAGAGCAAGAAGGGCAAAAGCAGAGATCATCTTTTTTAGGTTGATAATTGGAAAATAAAGATTAAGTTCTCTTCTTTTAGGTTTTAGGTCCCACACTAGATTCCGGTGCCGTATTCGCGATCGTTCCTGCCTTAATCGTTGCAAAACCGTCCAATCTGACTCTCAAAGTACCTTAACTGACTGTGACTGATCCAAAACCAAATAGCCGAGCAATATCCTTCTCCGGACTGAGTACCAAGTAATTATCTGACCAAATTAACAGCACTGAGGCTTCAAATAGTAGGCAATCGCAGGATGACTCTGGCAGGATAGATGCTCACCTCCGCACCTGAATCAAATGGGTTAAAACCCATTAGTTACACAATTATGGTGCGGGATTCGAACCCAGCAACCATTACTCACTTTCTGGCTTTCTGAGATTAGAGATGAACTTGCAAAACTTAGATTAGCCATAGTAACCGAACTTTCTGACATTTTTGATATAAAACTGAGTAACTTCTAACACTTAATGAAGATTCTGGAAGCATTTTAATGAAAACGCTGTTTTTGAGCAATTTCCTGCAATTCCATGCAGGAAATTGCGGTAAACATGTGATTTTGCTTCGTACAGTCCGTTTTTGTACTGTTCCAGGTTGGAACACCAAGATGAACGTAAATCCGTGGCCGGTAATGGCTTGACACCACTAGACAATTTATGGCTGTTCTTGTGCTTGTATAACATAGTTACTTAAATTTTATAGCAACATCAAAGCATTTGGGGCCGTTTTCCGGCCCCAGAGTTCAGGGCAGTAACAACTCCCTGTAATTGAAATATTACATGATTTGAAACTAGAATAGTAAGAGATAAAAGGTTGGTCTGATTAGAAGATGGTTCATTTTACTCTATCCATATTTCCTACGTAATTATTTATTGTTTTCTTTATTTCAGGTGTATTATTAATTATTAAGTAACACCATACAAGATTATTGATTTTCGATGTCCATTATTGCCATTTGAGAGTAGTTGACGAAACCTGGATTAATATTAAATGTGAACATTCGTACGGTTGATTTTCCAACTATACTAGCTATTAAGTAACCTGGGTTTGGTTACTCCTGACTTTAGATATGGTGCAAATGTGAAACAGCACCTACTCACGATTGTAGTCATTATTACAGGTTAAATACAAACTGGACTTCACTGACCAAACTAGAAATGGCAATAATGACCTTTACTTGTTTTGGAAATAAAGCAACGATTCATTAGTTAAAGAACTATAATTAGTACTACCCTTACATAATATTGCTACACTACTTTCACATGGCAGGTCTGCAGCTGTAGTCATTATTAAGAGCTAACTATGAACAGGATTTGACCTAGCTAATTGATACTGGCGATAAAGACATCTGTTTCGTTTGGAAATAAACTGACAGTATTCATAACCGAAGAACATAGTACTTCTGAGCACAGAACTATTTGACACAAAACGCGTTAACTAATGCAAAATTGACAATTTATATAATCCCCTTTTTATGCGATTCGTCCGCACTCTTGGCACTGAGTAGCTTACGCGGACGAATCGAGGATTTCCCAATACAGACTATTATGGGCCTAGTACGGGATCCCTGTGACCTTGGATCCTGGTGTCCATACCTCATTTGCATATTTCCTATTATAAACCGAAACCTAAATTGCTTACGTAATTCTGCATTTACAACTTTCGGACATGCATGCAAAACTTGGTTGCTGTTATTTTTCCTGCCTACTACCTAAGTTTTGAGATAATTCCGGTGCTTTGCACAAACCACACGTACAGACAGTCACTATGCATTCAGACGACCACGTGCTCGTTAATCTCAGCCTATTATTCAAACTGTAACATTCACACATATCTTAAACAAGTTAATACTTAACTACGTACTCTTATTTCCTAACTAAACAATCTCTAACAACAATTACGCAAACATTTGGACTACTAATTAATGAACATTCATGCTACACTTATACACCATTTAGACTAGAATACACTCATATCAAACCCTAGATACATTCGTTCACACGAACCACAAACATACCTTTATCCTGCTTAATATCTGAGTTTTTCGTTCACTCGACAGTGCTCGCAACCTTCGTCAAACAGAAGGAGTTTCCGCGAGTCACGACACACTCACACAATCACATAAGTTCACACCAAAATCATTCATACACTCATACACACGCAATCATACAGTTTCTTAGCTAATCGTTGCTTAACTATTTCTAGATACCAACCTAATTACAACTGCAAATACGACAATTCCTAATACTAGCTACAACTAATGTTATTAATTTCTTAGCTACTATTTTAAACACATCCTAACAATATTAATTATTAGGTTATGAGAAACTTTATGTGAAAACTTTGGTGCGAGTTTTAATGTTTTAAAACTCGTCTTTTAGCGCAGAAGTTTGAGAAGTTTGTGGTATTTTGAGAGAAATGTTTGAGAATTTTATGAAAGCCATGTGAGTAATGATTGCTAAGCAATCATTACTACAAAGAAAACTACTACCACACATTAATATTAATACACAGACAACTGGACAGGGAAGCCGGTCATTCCCTTTCAAACTTCTTAATAATTATTTTAAAATAAAAACAACTCATAGCCTTTGGAATTCGGATTAGACGTCCTAGATTTTTAAAGACCTATTAATTTTGGAACCGACCTAAAGCTGAAATAAACGACATAACACAGAACAATAAAATTTCTGAATTAACTGCACCTGGATTAACAATATGGCCGGCAACTCCTAGTTGCCGGCTGTGGGGAGAACAAACCTTAAAACTAGCTTATATTCTTTTAAGGGTCATACTTTTGGAGACCCACTAACTCATCTTAAGAAGGTGGGGTCCCCACTCATTTCTTTCCAAAAGATTACAAATTACATTGTCGATTTCCTGGCCTCTGAGGCCCTAATAAAAATAGCTACAATTCATAGGTCGTGGCTTAACCAGAAAGTTTAATGAAACGTTAACATAAAAGTAAGAGAGTCTAAGCAAATCTCAAGACCCCATCGCACAGGAGGAGTTTACATGAGTTGCCTTCTAAAGAAAAAAATCATAAAAGTAAAACGATGAAATAATAAATAAGGGACAAATCTCAAGACCTCCGTCAAACAGGAGGGGTTTACATGAGCTGCTCCGAAACAAGAAATCATAAAATAAA
>JASAND010028168.1:0-55822 GCA_030248195.1 Trissonchulus latispiculum | reverse complement strand
GGGTGGGGCCCCAATCTCAAATAACCGACCGCTCTGTGACTTGAAAAACTCCCAACTGACGAAAGGGTGATGTAATCATTCAAGGAGAATTTTGTCATGCGTTGGGAACGGGAGGGTCTATCTTCGCTAAGCCAACAAGAATTGGAAATATGTGCAATGTTAAGTTTACGCTCCGAAATAAGTAATTTTAAGTAATTTTCAAAAGGTGAGCATAAAGTTAGCACTGCACAGTATTTTAGGGGGGATTTTACATACAAAATAATACATAATTATCGGACTTCCCAACAATTATAATAATACAATATTTATGGGGAGTTTGGGGAATTTTGGGGGATTTTGGGGGAGTTTTAGGAAAAATAGCGAAAGTGGGAATTAGGAAAGGACTTGGAAGGGGGGTGATAACGGGGACGTTATTACCCACATTACATCTCCCCAGGGCTTAAAGCACGAGCCCCGACGAGTGCCAGAGGAAAAAGAGAAAGGAAAAAGGAGTTTTTAAGGGACGGGGTGCACAGTTGCCAAGTATACGTATAAAGTCAGTAACAAAACAAATAAGAATATATATATATGTAAGTAGAAAAATAAGCTCAACATTAAGGGGCCTGGGATGGGGAAGGTAGCTTCGAATTTATTAAAGCATTATACTTTTTGAGAGATTAGAATAGGGAAGGGAGAAGGGAATGCCACTACCCACCAAGGTTCCGGTCATATATCATGCCAGCTTCGTAGGGCTATCTCAGGTACGGTGGGGCTACCCCAGCAACCTATACGAGCACCCTAAGGGGGAAAAGGGGGAAGGGAGTCACCTAGGCTACGCGATCGAACCCTAGGCTCAAAGGCGGTCTCGGACGTATTTTTGATGGGGAGAGGTGGGAAAATTTCGCAAAAGGGACTAGAAAAGGGGTATTGGCACCCATACATACAGACCACATTTACGCTTCGTCATGCCCGTTAGGGCCTACGGTACATTCACACACGCATTCACACAGAAAAACAGACATACAAGCCAATACCCGACGGTATGTTTTACCGTAGAAAGGAGGGAAGGAAAAGGGAAAGGGATTCAAAGACAGAAAAGGTTCTACATCCGAGACGTAAATTTGCCCCTCTGCGCAAATTGACCTACTTCGCGACAGTCAGGGGAAAAAGACCCTAGCGGCCCTACTTTGTTCAGACTGGGGGAAGGAAACAAAACTGGCACAATATATGGACTACCCCACGAAGAATCAAAATAAAGTGGCAAGAAAGGGAGGGTGGGATTTTTGTCAGCATAATCTCTCAAAAAGAGGCGCTTTCGTTTTAGGTAAAAAGTAAAGGAGAAAAAGGGTAGGGAGAAGGAATTTGGTTGAGCTTAAAAAAAGTTTTGGTTAGATTAATTAAAACACAAAAAAAGGAAAACAAATACAAAATCTCAAAAATACACGTAATTATTTTAAGGCAACAATATAATACTGAGCAAAAACAAATGGCAGTATACATACGTAATAAATTTTAGTTAAATAAATGTAATGTTTTTGAAAATCCAAGAAAATAAAATTGTTAGTTTTAAAATAATTCAAAGAGTGTTAGTTTTAAAAGAGAATCCAATGAATTTAAAATGTTAAGAGTGAATCCTTTTGGAATGTAAAATGGAATAAATTTTTAAAATATTAAAGCACCGCACAGGACATAGTATGCTATACATGACAAGAAAAGTAGACTATAGAAATATAAAAAATATAACAAGTAACAAATTTTTTTGTGCACTTCCAGATATCCACCAAATTTATTCTTCTTAGGGTGATTCAGAGCTGGAGGGACGGAGGCGGAGGATCAGGGACTACCCATCATAGTTCAGCTGTAGGGGGCCAGGACCAGAACAGTGTCCTAATAACACTGGCGAAAATAGGGATTGGCGCCATAAATCCAGTAATAATATAATAGAAATATAGTGATAAAATCCAGAAAATTGGGGCCAGGATCCAGGGGCGGAAAGACGTTTAGGGTGCGTCATGTGGGGACTGCAGGGGACAATACCACGTCCATAGGGAAGGCTGTCGATGGGCAGGACCAGGGAGGGACAGATCATGAATAGCCACAAATGTCCAACGGTGTTGGTTAGGAATTCGCCAGAATGAAGGATAAAATGTTAGTAGGAAGGATGGGACGGAAGGGCCGGGAGGGACGGGGGGCAGGAGGACGAGGGACAGGGGAGGGATCGGCCTACCAGCCGCGGAGGACCGGGGAACGAGGATCGATCGGAAGGGGTTCGTCCGCCAATTGGGGGAAGGCAGGGTTGTAGTGGGTGATACCTGCCGCCGGGCAGTATACATCCTTGGACCTGGGGTTTGGATGGGTACCCGCCATGAAGACACTATGGCGGTTAATATCCATGACGAGGGGAGCCGCACGGAGACTGGCCGGAGGGTTACGATCGTCGAAAAAGGGTGGATGGGATTGGCCACGGCGGCGGCGCTCCGCCATGGCTCGGATTCGCTGACGGAGGATGTCCTGGAAGGCGGAGAATTGGGTTTGGGTCAGGGGTTCACGGGTCTTGGGGTCTAGGAAGAAATCGTCTAGACCACCTTGGAGAAACCACAGGAGGGCTTCCAGCCAGATCCGTCCGGCGACGTTAAGACCGGTCCACGCGGCAGGGTTGTAGAGGTCCGGGTAGACGTCCGGGTCCATTTCTCCGATGGACGCGGCGGGTTGGCCGTTGATGAGGGGGGGCCAGGACTCCAGTACCCCAGAGAGGGTCATCCGAGGACTCAGCAAAGAGGTGGGTGGGGTAGGTGACGAGATGGATTCTCGTACAGGAGTTGGAAGGCTATGCGGACCATAGCCCGGGTGTTGAGGCCACCTGCCCAGTTGGCCTTCAGGGACTCTGGGGACGAGTTCAGCATTTGGGACACTTGGGTTTTACCGGGTGGTGGACCGGGAACGATGCTCAGTTGGCGCAGGAGGGGCTACCCCTCGCTGAGCTGCCGCCAACTGAGCCTCTGGACTAGCGGCTTGAGTTGGCCGCTGGGCTTCTGCACAATCTCAATGGAAGTGAACGAGGCCGCCGAACGACGTCCTGAGGCGGTCTCGGCTGGCGGGCGGGGACCAGATCGAACAGACGCTGATCCGGACAGCTGAGGGGGTGGGGACAGCCATTCCCCGCTGGGAGGGATAAGCGGTGTGGGAGCAGGACCACCGCTAACTCCAGGATGTCTGGAAGTACTGTATCTCTGTGGCACGACCTAGGGCAAGGTCTGGGTTGGGGCGAAGGCGGGGGAGGGGACGTGCTCGCAGCCTGAGCACGACTGGAACCGGAGGCAGCGCTCGCGCCAGATTGGGCACTGCCGGAAGTATCACAGCGCTCCCGGGAGCGTTGTCGGATTCGGACTTGGGCAGGGAGAGGGGGCGGGGTTTGCTGTCGACGGTGACGGTTGGAGGGGTCCGAGGGGTGAGGCCGGCCGTGGCGCGCAGCCGTCATCCGTCGCCAGTCAGTCTCGGCCCATGGGAGTTGGGGGTAGTGCCACTGAGACCACTGACAAATAAGCCGGGCAAAGGGAAAGAACATTGCTTCGCGAAGGATATGGGGAGGTTGGGCAGGAGGTGTCAAGGTCCAAATCAAAGGACCAAGAGGGGACGGGCCAGGGGCCGATCGTTCGACAGGACCGACAAACATGATCTCCTCATAAATGGTGGTTAGCTCCTGACGCTGACGCCGGGAGGGGCGTGCGTCTAGAGCGGTAAATTCCAGGGCTGGGTAAAGGGGGCCGGCACCCAGACGACGATGCTGGACGACGTCTTGGGTACCTCGGGGGCCGTAGGATGCCGTGGGAGCCAGTTGGAGGGCCATTTGAAGGTCACAGAAATTGACTTGCCGGGCTGCCCGGTGAGCCAAGGTAGCGTGGGTATAGACATCGTGTGCCTCGTACACGATGTCCTGAATGTGGGGGAGCGGATCCATACCCTGGGTGCAACAGGTATGTTCCTTAGGGTTGGGGAAGTGGTACTCCGGCGTTAGGCGGGACAGATGAGACGGCGGTCCGCGCAAAAAGCCTACTCGGTCGGTAGCCTGGCTGGGCCAGGTAGGCATTTCGCGGACCACTTAGGGGTTTTGGGGAGCTGCAACGCGTCTCAAGCGGGCTACCCGCTTGCTACGCTGAAAGGGCTGGGATAGATTGAGCGCCGGGCTACCCAGCAACTCTATCTAATTTCTGGTGTCGGGAACTGGCACACCTGAGGGCGGAGGGGAAATAGGTTGGCTAAGCCGGGGGAGGCAGTCGAGACTGGGGGTGTCTGCACTGCCTGCGCCGCCGCTGCTGCCAGCACTGGGTAAGCAAACCCGGCGGGACCAGGTTGCTGGGTGGTTTGGGGAGAGGCGTGGTCCTCTTTGTATACCTGGGAATTAGTTGACCGGTACGAAATGGTGGAGGCATGACTGTAGGTAGGGGATTGTGCCAATTCTAATGTCGGGAATTGGCACACTTGAGGGCGAAGGGAGAATAAATTACTCAGGCCGGGAGGGGCAGTCGAGACTGGGGGTGTCTGCACTGCCTGCGCGGCCTGAGTTGCCTGGGCTTGGGATACTGTACCTTGTATCCCATTGTCGGGGTTGGTTGCGGGGAAAAGGGTGTCAGCCGGCGGAGTACCAGCTGGGCGGGACGGCGGTCTGCCGCCATCCGAAAAAACTGAACCGGGGCTAGGGACTGGGGGGTGGTCTGTGTACCGTATAATAGGGTTCACAAGTAGAATTTCAGACACGGGGGGTCGGGACGGGGTCTCCGCGGACGGGCCCGCAGGAGACCGCTGGGGACCGGGTTCAGAAGTGGGCTGGGTATTGGGGAGGGTTTGAGAGCCGGGCTGCCCAGTCTCTCTTATAGGGGAGTTCTGGCTCATCGGTAGCACCGGGTTCCAAAAAGCTTGGTCAAGCTCGGGAAATAGGACAAAACTATTGACGTCCAAGGGCTGAGGAGCCTTCGCAGAAGTTGATCGAGTTTCTCCGGCTCATACAAAAGCCAGAGACCAGTACCAATTTGAGCAAGGATCAACGTCAGTGCCCACTACAAAATACCAAGGCACTGAAGTTGCAATGGAAGCACCAGCTCTGAAACATACAAAGAGCAGTGCATACACAGACAAAAAAAAGGAAAAACCGCGGGAGGTGTGGGTGTGCTCCCAGGGGGAAAAATCATAGACCAGGGGGTGTGCTGGAGTGCGGAATGTGTCACAACAATAACATTAGGAGGGGGTTACTTTTTAAGGGTGAACTACAGAAGGGGGTAACGAAAAACCCAGGGCAAGGGAAAGGACAGGACAAAATTTTGGGAAAAGGCAAAAAGGATGAAGTTTGGAATTTCAACCCGAACGCGTTGAAATCCACCAAACAGGGTATGAGGGTGGGCCGTGCCCCATTCGAGCAGATTGGCCTCATTTCGACCATCGGTCGAAATATCTGAAATAAAACCATAAAACAGGACATGGTATACATGTACATACGTAGGATCGGCCGGACCTTACAGTACGGTCCTAGGGTACGAGGTACTACTTACCTGCAGTTTTTGCCTGTACGTATGTAGCCTACAAGCAAACTAACACACCGGAGGGGGAAATAACCAGAAACTAGGGGGGGCGCATACTATTTAATTAACATACATACCATGCATACGAGACATATATACCTAGGAATCAAAAATAAGTACGTATGTAGGACCCTAAAGGGGGGAAATTTTGGATTTTATTAGAATACGTACGTATAACTAATAAAGGATTTCGTAACGTGGAGGAAAAAGAGAAAAAATACGAAAAACCCCATTTTAGTTTAAATATAAATCGTAAAAGAAGAATAACAAAAGTAATATAAATCGTATAAGTATACAAAATGTATAAATATACTAAGGAGGAAAACCCCAATTTAAAATGAAAAGAGAAAAACCCAAAAATTTGAAAAATAATATATATAGAAATAATCAAACATAGGGTCCTACAATTTTTGACCCTAGAAACACTCATACAAAAAATGAACATATATACGTACGTTTATACCACAAACCACCAGATAAGCCGACATTCAAACAAAACACCCTACTTACGTATTTATACAGAGCTCTGATTAAGTAAAAGAGTGGTGTAGCGCTACATTAAAAACGTACAAAAAGGAGGGGGAGGGACGAATAGATTAAGGGGAAAGGGACGGGTGAGTATACCATGTCGGACAGGGTGAAGGGTCCAACACTCTAGACCCTTTTTGAGTTACCCCGAAGCGTAACCCTAAATAAAACACAGGTATTGGGGGGTAAGATCCAGACCAGCTGGACCTTGGAGTTATCCGACATAACTCCGAAACTTACAATGCGGTGATCTTCACGGGTTTTTCGTTGAACGGCTTCAGGCGGTTAATATTCACAACGGAGGGCTCACCCGGTCCTTTCACGGGACCGATTCTGTAGTTCGTATCGGAAAGTTTGGCGATGATCCGGTAGGGGCCATCATATTTGGGGCGGAGCTTTTTACACTGACCGGGAGGGACATTCTTATTTTGGATGTTAAGCATGACCAGAGTGCCAGGGGTATATTCAAGGGGGGTGGCTCTCCGGTCATACCGCTCTTTATTGGTCTGGGAGGCTTCCTCGACGGCTTGACGGGCCAGGTCCCAGGCTCTACCTAGGCCTGTTTGGAGGAGGGTTTTATAGCCGTCGTAGGTGGTGGGGTTACCTCCTTCCTGGGGCTGGAAGAGGTTATCGGAGGGGAAGCGATAGTCCCTACCGGTCATCAAATAAAAGGGGGTTTCACGGGTGGAGCTGTGGACAGACGCCCTATAGATGCAGAGGGCCCAGGGGAGGTATTCGTCCCAGTTGGACTGATTATTGTCAACGTACTTGACAATAAGGGAACGGAGGGTACGGTTAAGGCGTTCCACAACTCCATTGGTTTGGGGGTGGTACGCAGCAGTACGTAGACGGTTCGAACCGCTGCGTTCCACTAGGGTCTGCATAAAGGTGGACATAAAATTGGGGCCCTGGTCTGTGAGAAGGGAGCGGGGCGTGCCCCAGCGACTCACGAAACCAGTCAGGTACCAGTAGGCGGTGGTTTCGGCTCGCTCGTTGGGCATGGCAAAGGCTTCGGCATAACGGGTTAGATAATCGACAATAACTAGGACGCATGTATTTCCATTCCTGGTTTCCCGGGAACCGAAATGCATGACGTCCATAGCCACGATATCTAAGGGGGCATGGGCAAGGAGGGGTTTTTGGAGCAGAGCCTGATGATTCCGGGGGCCATGGTTAAACCGCGCACACGGTTTACATTGGGTGATATAGTCGGTGAGGTCTTGGGACATAGTTGGCCACCAGTAACGGGCTGCTAGGGAGGCATGGGCACTTTTATGACAGCGATGGCCGCCTGTCATAAAATGGGAATGGGCTTCGGCCAACATGTCCTCACGCCGACCTTTGGGGACAACAACGGCTTTGAAAGACTCGTCACGGCGACGAGCCCTTTCGTCGACATTCCACCAATACAGGACGCCCCCCTGTAGGTGGAAATAGGGGCGCAGCTTGCGAAGGGTTGCCGCCAAGTCGGGGTCAGGGGGGAATTTCTTGTGCTCGATCATATCAAGCACAGCGGCAAACTCCGGTTCTTCCCGGAGTTCGCGCTTCCAGGTGGTAAGGTCAGAGGGGGCAGGGGTAATCAGGGTTATGGCACAAACGGTAGGGGGGTAGAGGACGTCAGTGAGGTGCTGTTCCTCATCCTCAGGGGGGTTATGGGAATCCAGCCGGGAAAGACCGTCCGGCACTACATTGATTTTTCCGGGGCGGTATTCGACTTCGTAGTCGAATTCCATAAGGCCGAGGGCGTACTTGGCGACATCCCCTTGGCCTTGCTGCTTATAATTATTCAGGATGTACTGGACAGCCTGGTTATCCGTACGTATAAGGAACTTTTGGATGGTGAGGTAATGCCGGAATTTGCGACAGGCCCACAGGGCACCTGTCCCTTCCAGCTTATTGATATCATAATTCTTTTCGGCGGGGGAGAGGGCGCGGCTAGCATAAGCCACGGGGCGTTCCTTTAACGTACGGGGGCCGGTGGGGTTTTTGGCGGACCGGGGGACGGAAACTCGTTGTTCTAGTACAGCGCCTAGCCCACTGTAACTAGCGTCAACGGATACAATAAACTGCCTTTCAAAATCAGGGAACGCCAGGACGGGGGCTTGGGTGAGTTGGGTCTTAAGGGTCTCGAAGGCTTCCTGACACTCTTCAGACCACACGAAGGGGGCGTTTTTCTTGAGGAGGTCGGTGAGGGGCTTGGCAATGCGGGCAAAATTCAAAACAAACCGGCGATAGTAGCCGCACATGCCAAGAAAGGACTTCACTCCTGTGACGTCCTTGGGGGGTTGGAGTTTGGTGACGGCGGACACCTTGTCGGGATCGACGCTAACGCCGTTACGTCCGACATAGTGTCCAAGGAAGGGGACGGAATGGCGGGCAAAACAGCACTTTTTCAATTTAATACGTAGGCCGTTTTCCCGCAGTTTCTGGAATGTGGTCTGAAGGGTGTGGATATGGGACATGGGGTCAGTGGAGGGGATGAGAACGTCGTCAATATAGACGGGGAGGTCGGTGAGGACTTTCTCCATAATCCTCTGGAAGGTGGCCGGGGCGTTACATAATCCGAAGGGCATAACATTCATATGGAACAGGCCCATATGAGAAACAAAGGCGGTTTTTTCGCGGTGTTCGGGGTAGACCTCCACCTGCCAGTAACCGGCGGCTAGGTCAATGGTGGAAAAGATGTTTGCACCCTGCAATTGGTCGAGAATTTCATCGATTTTGGGGAGGGGGTAATTATCTTTCTTCGTGATTTTATTGAGGCGGCGGTAATCGATGACAAGACGGGTAGATCCGTCCTTTTTCCCGACCAGAATGCAGGGTGAGGACCAGGGGGAAGTGGAAGGGGAGCACACGCCCTCGTCAAGCATGGCTTTAATGTGTTTCTCAATCTCGGCCTTGTCCTTCGGATTATTTCGGTACGCCCGGCTTTTGATGGGGCCCTCCTTGCCGGTATCTATGATGTGCTGGTCCACTTTCGTCCGCCCGGGGTTTCCGGGGCGGGCAATAACATCAAAATACTCGACAAGGAGGCGTTTAAGGCCGTTTTTGAAGTGTTCATCGAGGTCCATAGCGGCGAAATCCACATTTTCCTCGATGAACTTGACGCGTTCTTCCATGGAGGGGAGGGGTTGGGGTAGCATGGTGTCTGCCGAGTAATGCAAGTCGTTAAACCCGCGCAGACCCTGCTCTGAAGGGAGAGGGGCTGGATCCAATTGTTCAGAGGTACTGGGTTGGGGTGGGTTTGCCTCCAACTGTTCCTGGGAAGGGGCATCCGGCAGGAAAAATTCGTCTGCCGGGGGTTCCGAGGCATCCGCAAAGAGGACCTCGGCTTCCGTCATCTCCTCGAGGTGACAAGTCACGGGGTCAGCATCCAGGGAAGGGGTAGTGGGGACAACTTCGGCTTCCGAAGCTGTTTGGGGAAGTTGGAGGCAATAGATAGTGGGGTCAACCCACTTTACCGGGGAATGATCGGGTTCCATCATATCCGTGGGGTCCAGTGTACCTCCGGGCAAAAATCTGTCCTTTTCACTGGGGAAGGGTAGGGGAGAGGGAGGGCTACACTGGGCTGCCCGTATAGCCGGATGGTCTGTCCAGGATTGTAGACTATCCTGGAGCTGGAGTAGGTTCACTCCCCATTCCGTCGCATACTGACGTCCGTCAGCCTCCTGAATGGGGGTGATGGGCTCGGCCTCGCCGAGGGACAGATTTTTAGGGAGGTCAACCAGACAGTCATGGGGGTTATAGACACGGATATAGGTGACCTTGTCCGACGTTTCAAGGACACCAGGGACAGGGTAGACCTCATACCGCTCCATAAGTTCCGGGTCGGGTTCAAAAAGGACTGCTTGGTAGCAGTTGGGTTGCTTTGCGCCGTCGACAAGACAGCGCACGGGGACCATAGCTTCAGACCGGGGTTGTAGGGTTTTCTTCTCCCTCATACAGAAGAAAACGCTAATAGCGGTCTGAATGCTAAACTTGTTAGCCAGGGCCTGTAGTTCTTCCGGGGTCAGGAGGGGCGTCTCCCAGTAAGGAGTACGGAGGGAGTGGGTTTTTGGGATAATCGACCAGTCGGCTCTTTCCAGGAAGTCATAACCAATTATGACGTCCTGGTGTAACCCTTGGGTTACATGGAAGGTGAAACTGAATTTATGGTTATTACAAACAAAGGGGAGTTCGCAAGAGCCGACTATTTGAAGGGTGGACCCCGCTGCTGCAGTGGACACTTTGGCCACCGTTGCAGTGTCCAGGGAAAGGGAGAGGGTACCCGAGGCATTTACGCGGTCGAAAAATGCCTTGGATATGAGGCAAATATTGGCCCCGGAGTCTACAAGAGCAATGGCTTTGACCCCGGACACACTCACCAGGATTAGGGGGCTTTTCCGCAGGGCAATACGGGAGCATTGCGACGCGAAAAAGGACGTGTTGCCCATCAAAACGGCCTGGACCGCTTCTCTGATGGGATTAGGAGGCGGGCTTTTGGGTGGTGAGGTGTCCAAGGTCTGCGCCTCCTCCTCCAAACATTGCGTTGGCTCCGGAGGAAGCGAGGGGGGCGGGGTTTTTTCGGGGGATCTGGGTTGGGTAGGGGAAATGGGTTTTTCGGGTTGAGAGGGGGCTTCCCCCTCAGAAAGGGACCGTTTGTGGGTAGGGGACCGGGTTTTCTTCGATTTTGGAGCGGTCTTATTGGTCGTTGGGTCGGACTGAGGACGCTGAGGCTGAGGTAGAGGATCAGCCCAAATGGACATATTGGGGAGACGGAGTTGGCCAGATGCTTCCAGCTCCTCCGTCCGGCGGCGGTCCATGGCCATGAAGTCGAAAAGCAAGTTCTCGAACTCATCGACTTTCCTTCGGACCTGGGTCATGGTGGTGTGGAAGTCTTCGTTAGCCTTTCTAGTGGCGTGGCCCACAGAGGTTAACACTTCATGTTGGGCTGCCTCCACCTCGTTCAGCTCCTCGCGGACTTCCTGGAACATGTCACCCAATTCGAAATAAGGTGCCCACTGTTCCGGGGTAAAGGGATTGGCAGAGGTTGCGGTTGGGGGGACAGAATCGTGGCGAGCGCTTTTGGAATGGCGGGGGGCGAGCCGCCACGAATTGTCCCCTTTATTCCGCAGGAGGCGGATGGGGTCAGGGTTTGTTCCAGAGGGGGCGTCGTCAGGGTTACGTAGGTTACGTAACCGGGAGGCCAAGTCATCATTATCCCGGGAAGTGGGGATATCCTGGTGCTGTGAGGCGCTGGGGGGGTCTTGCTGACCAGAGGTGGACGGCAAGATCTCCCCAGGGCTTTGTTGGAAGTTAGGGGGGGAATGGGTACGTACGTTATCAGATATACGTACGTTTTTGCGGTTTTGTCGGGTAAGGGGTGGGGTAGTCGGCAGTGGGTCCTTTAGGGGAGGGACGTTGTCGATGAGATCCACTTGGATCTTTTTCGACGCTTTTTGGGGTTTGTAGGAATGCCGGGCGGGTTTCCACTGCCGACTTTTAACCCGCTTATCACTCAACAGCACCAGATTTGCCCCGGTAAGAGGCGGGTGAAAGGTCGAGGGAGAATAGGAATCATGATGAAAATCATGATTCTCTTGCTGGGGTGGGGTTAGAGGAAGTCTGGCGTGGTCCAAGACTGAGGTTGGCAGGGGGTTTGGGGAAGTTTTGGCGTGGTCCAAAACTGGGATCGGCGGGTCAGTTTGGGTAGGGGCGGACGAAGGTGGCCTTTTGCGAGACTGGTCTCCCCCGTCTCCAAAAGGTTTCACCTGTTTCCGCCACCGGTTCCAAAACTTATAGGGACGGGTATTACCTTCCTTATCCCTGATAAGGTTCCCGCCGCCGGGGTACCCACCATTGGCCATGACCAAATCGTGGGAGGGGAACCAGACCTGACGACGCTTCTTCTGACGCTTCCTCCGGATACAATATTTGCAACTGGGGTTGTTGCAAATCTCCTGATATTGGGCGGACACGGCCTGGAGGCCCATGGTCTGTTTCCATTCAGACCAGAACCAATTGGGGCGGAGCAGGCCATTACCGTATCGGACGGAATCCCCGCCGCCGGGGAATCCTCCGTACATGTTGACCAGCTCCTCTGTGGGCCTCCACTGACAAACCCTGACCTGCTTGGGTTCCAGAAAGGAAAGGCTACGTCGGACAGGGTAGGGGGGTTCAGCAATATGGTCGAACAGACTAGGCAGTCCGTTCTTGGGGGGAGGGGACGGGGTATAATCCGTTGAACAAGAGGATCCAGATAGGGAGTCTGTTCGGTAAAATTTGGGAGGAGGGGCTGAGGGGTTAGGTTCCTGGGAGTTTGGTTCAGATGACAGGGGGTCATTAGTAAAGGCAAGGACCATATTTACAGCATAGGAGGGTTGCCGGGGGCGCCCTCCTGGGTTTACTGAGGACGCCCCTGGTTGGCGTTTCCCTGGTTCTGAAAAAGGCCAGGGGGTCTCTGGCTCCTGGGTTGGGGTGGGAGGTCGTTCTGGGCACCTCCTTGTTGGTCAGGGGGTTGGGACGGGTTTAGCGGCTGATCCGTGACAGCCACCTTAGGGTTACTCAACATACGTAAAAACCCGGGGTGGTTTGGACCCAGGTTCTGGACCGCTCGGATCCGGTCAGGGCATTGCATCCAACCATGCCCTTCCTTAACACACCAGAAGCACAATCTAGGTCCGTATGGCCTCTGGTTGGGGTTATTGGGACGGGGCCCAGAATTGGTGGGGTAATTATAGCCAGACCTATAATTAGAGTTGGGACGAGGGTTCTGAGATCGGGGAAAACGGGGCTGTTGGTATTGGGCTCGAGCTTGAGGGGGGTAGGGCGGTGCCATACGCATTTCTGCTGCATAGGCCTCTCGCTCCGGGGAATTTGGGGGGTAATCAAGGTAATCAGGGTCTTCGAAAGGGTCGTCATAAGCTCGAGCCACGAAGGCTAGGGGCGGGGTTTCTTCCTCCATGGCCCGCTCGACGGACTGGACGATAAGCAGAGCTCGGTCGATCATGGAACTCTGCTCATTTTGGGGCCAATAGGACATTTCGGCTAGCTGACCAGCCACCCGGACCCTAAGGGCTTCCCTCAGGCCGGATTTGAACTGTTCAGCCATTTTCCGGTCACGTTCCCGGATACCAGCGGAGGGGAAGGCTTTTACCGCCAAAAGTCGGAGGGCCGTTACGTACTGGTGGGCTTTTTCCGAGGGTTGTTGCCTTCGGCGGTAAAATTGGTCGGCATACTGCTCGACCGTCGTGGGAATGGGCTCGTACAATTGCTTTAAAATGTCCACCAGTTTCTCAAAGGAATCGGGTAGGTTAGGGCCATGGAGGGCTTCCTTGACGGAATCGTCAAGAAACTGCCACAGAATTCGGTGGAGAAGGTGGGGAGGGACTTCATGGACACGAGCCGTGTCCTTGAAGTTAGAAATCCAGGTCGTAAACTTGATCTGGCTCTGGGGGCCTAGGAATGGTTTCGTTCCCTTAAAGGCCTTTAGGTACTCAGCCACGTGTCGCGCCGTGGACAGATTGGACTGCTCCACCTGGGCTTCCCTGGTGTGCAGTCGGGGATCAGGGCGTCTCCGGGAAAAGGGAGGGCGGGTAGGTCGGTTAGCCCGAGTATCACTTTGGGCCCGGGGGCGAAATGGGAATGTGGGGCCATCGTCGCCGGATTCCGAGTCAGATGACGGTGGAGAATCGCCGTGGGGAGGGGATGGACGGCTAGGGGGCTGCCCCCTCGTCCTTGGTTCGGGTGGGGGTTTCACGTCGGAATCCTTTTCGATGGCCGCCACAATCTCGAGGAATTCTGTATAAACCCTGGGGTGGTTTTGATACAGAAAAACCCACATTTCCCGGGTCATATGGCGTACCTGCTGGGCCAGGACCGACTTACCAATCTGGTCGTCGAGGTCTTCATAGGGGGTTCTATGCGTAGGAGGGGCCCAGCCAGGACACGCCGGAACTTTGGGACAAAAACCCAGAGCGGGTTTTTTCTTGGGTTGGGGCTGTCCGGACGGCTGTTCCAGGGGAGTGGGATTGAGGGATGGGGCTGAATCTGCTGAATTTCCGGAGGTAGAGGGGTAGGACTCATGTGAGGCCAGGGGGGGCGTCCCGTCATCATAATTTTGACGGTTCCGTAGGTCACCCGACTTGTCCCACATCAAGCCGGATGAGGGGGAGGCCAGGCCCCAGTGCTGGCTAGACCGGCGATTTTGGGGTTTTTGAGCTCCCTCAGAGGTAGCTCTGGGTCGGATAAGGGGGGGCATGGATTTTCTCACTCGTGATTGGGCGGGACCCGAATCAGTGAGACGATCAAAAATGGGGTTTTTGGGATTAGGGGCTTCGCCGATCAGCCGGGCCAGCTGCTCTTGGTATTTTTTCCACTGGCCTCGGGTACGCAGTTTATCTTCTTCGCTGGGGTCGGAACCGTCCAAATGCACCGTGGAATCATGACGGGAGGGGCTTCCTCTACCTCCGTCCTGGGGAGAGTCCGACGAGGGGTGTAGATCGTCCTCGGGACTCAGTCCTGACCCGAGGCGGATGTGAACGGAAGATCCGTGCTGCCCAGAACTTCCGCCCACGGCCCCAAGGTCAGGAGGGGGAGGGTCAGGGGATCGGGCCACTCTGGGTTTACTGTCAAAGGGGTCATCGTCTTCAGGGGGGCGATTATCCATTATTAACAAAACACAAGAAAACAAAACACTTACCAAGTTAGTTATATACGTATATCAAAAATTTGGGCAGCACTTGGGGACGAAAGGGCCTTTTGGGACGATATACGTATATAACTAGGGCAGGTCAGGGGTTTCCAGGCCAAGGGAACGAAACTCCAAGAATACGTACGTATTCCAGGCCAAAATTCGGGGGTTGGGTCAATCTCCGGATCGACCTGGATTTTCGGGGGATCCGTCCAAGGGGTAGCAGCAATCCACCAGTTGGGGCTGACAAGGGCCAACAATACCGGGTTAGATTCCTGGGCGGGTCCTGGAATCTAACCAAATTTTACAAAATTTTATATTTCCCTCCCAAAAATTTTTGGGGTGGGGAGGGGCAATTTGGTATAAATTTAGGGCGGTTAGGGAGTTGCTGGTATACTAGGGGTAGATTATCACCTGGCGTGGTCCTGGTGATAATCTAAGGGAAAAGTTGGTCTGCCCAACTATAGCAAATAAATTTCCAACAGGTAGGAAAAAAAATAACACGACACGGAATTAGGCACGAGAATAAAATAAACACACTACTCGTCAACAAAAAGGCAAACGGGACTAATAAAATTCACGGGGGAATTGACAGGAAGTCAGGCGTCTGACTGGGACTTTAAGCGATGCGTGGACGGGCCTTCAAAGGACCCAAGCAGTCAGGCGCCTGATAAGGACTCAAGCGGTGCGGGGGCGGGCCAAAAAAAGTTAACACAAAGGTTTGCAATTGGAATGACGTCAATTGCAGACCTTTGTGAATCCACACGGGGGGGGATGGGTATATGAGACCGGCGAATCCAGTCAAAGGTAAGTGAAATAGGGAGGGGGGAAAATTATATAGGATTCTAAAAAGAATTTTTGGGCTAAGGGGGGGGCTAGAAAAATTAACTTAGGGGAGAGGGAAAAATAGAAAAAATATTTCGGGGGGAAAAAATAAAAGGGGAGAGCCTAGAACTGGCAGCCTAATGTAAAATATGGGGGAGCTAGGGATTTTAACCGCTGAGCTCAAGCCCCAAATTTACAAGTAGGACTGTGCGCAAGACGCTGACCTGCGACTGCGGGTGGAGATATTTAGTCCAGGCGGCTCTCTACCACCGACTTGCCTCGCCAAGGGGGGACTGGGTAACTTTTGGGGGACGCCAACGGGGCGCCTAGCAAGATTCGGGGGACACACGCACACACAAAAATAAGCTCAATTCTAAGTCAGCTCCGGGCTAGTCCCAGGGCTCTACCTAGCTAATTAAGAGATCAGGACCTAGTAAAATTTAATAATAAAAAGTTAAATAACAAGACAACTGGCAGTTTAATGGGTCAGTAAGGGACAAGGTTACGACAGGAGGGTCCGTCCGGCGGTATCCGGACAAGACAGACAAGGTACAGCGGACTTCCCGCACAATAACAGAATTAAGGGGCACAAAGGGAACAGAGACAAAGGTAAGGGGGACCAGCAACAAATAGGGCGCAGCAGTAGATACAACAAAATAGGGGGAGGGGAAGTTAGCTAAAGGAAGTTAGACCCCGGGAAGGGAAACGGGGGCAACCCCGCTAGTTAGGTGGGAAAGGAAAAAGGGGAGAGGAGTTAGGAATAAATTAAGAGTAAGTAAAGAAAGGGGGGGTTAGAACACGAAAAGCGATTAGGAAGTAAGTTAAAAGGATTTTTAAAGGGAAAAAGGACAAAGACGTAAACTCACTCTTTAGGTGTAGAAAAATGGGGTGGGGGCCCCGATCTCAAATGAACCGACCGCTCTGTAACTATGAAAACTCCCAACTGACGAAAAGATGATGTAATCATTCAAGGAGAATTTTGTCATGCGTTGGGAACGGGAGGGTCTATCTTCGCTAAGCCAACACGAAAGGGAAAATATGTGCAATGTTAAGTTTACGCTCGGAAATAAGTATTTTTAAATAATTTTCAAAAGATGAGCATAAAGTTAGCACTGCACAATATTTAGGGGAGGGGTTTACATACAAAATAATACATAATTATGGAACTTCCCAACAATTATAATCATACAATATTTATGAGGAATTTGGGGGATTTTGAGAGATTTTGGGGGATTTTGGGGGGGTTTTAGGAAAAATAGCGAAAGTGGGAAATAGGAAAGGGCTTGGAAGGGGGGTGATAACGGGGACGTTATTACCCACATTACACGGGAGCTTCTCATGAGTACAGCTAAAGGTGTTGCCGATGCCTCACCCAAATTAAAAATTAAATCCACTCTTCCTCAGCTTGTCTAAGTCTCTTATCAATTTTAGACTATTGCTAGTAAACCTTTCTTTTGTGATCTCAGAAACCACAATCGCCATTTAAATGATTTACGAGTGATAGTGATAGACATTGCCGAAGAGCAAACTTGCAGAAAGAAGAAAAAAACAACGGATCCCAATCAACAACTTTATCTTCGACCTTCCCATTTTTGAAATTTTGCAGCGCAGAAGGGACAGGATCCATCTGACGAAGAGTGTGAGAACCCGAAACCGGTAGAAAGGTGAACATTGTTTTGGGTATTCAAGTTTTGGAGTTTTGGACTTTGATATTTTATTGATGTTCAGAAAGTGCTTACTTTTATTCATTCAGCGATCTAATCCAAGTAGATTCGTTTTACTTGCTCAATCTCGTATAACCTTCTCGTATCCACTTCTGCAATGTTGGCACTATTAGTTCTGCAGGATTTCCTCGCAAATTTTGTTTGCAATTTTGTTGGCTACATTCTTTCTAAAGGTATATACAACTTTATTGTTTCGTGGAACTTCATGCAAATAAAACGATGAGTTGGGAGTCGGCTAACAGTTATTTAGTGATTTGCTTTTCAGGAATGATTATGATTATATTGTTAATTGTTATTAGTTAGCGAACCCTTTAATTAACTGTTTCGGGCTCCCAGCCGAATTTAGAGTTCAAGTAGTAGTTAGTGATGGGCACTGGATATCCAGGTATCAGAATAATTTCAGTAACCGATTTGAGAAAAATATTCGGATATCCGGATGTTCGTTTACATTTCAGACAAAAGAATGGTTTAATAAGCAAATTTTTAAGACATAATGAAAGATTTTACAGTTTTAAAAACAATTTCTTTGAAAATATTTTTGAAACCAAGTTTGTAGCTTGGCAGTATGATGGTGGGCCGCAGCGCACCGAAAAACTAATAGAAAAGTGAGATATCAATTGTGAAATCGAAAAATTGAACTTAAGTTCTGGATAGGCGGATAACCGGATATCCGGATATCCGTTAACGCCAAATAGGCAGATATCGGGATATGAAAAAATATCCGGTGCCAACCACTAGTAGTAGCTGCATCTCAAGTGACCACACCCTGCATAGGTCGTACTGGTTTTGTAGGAAAGTATAACTTATCGTTTATGATTAAGTCAACCAAGCCAAGGCTGATCAATTTGGGAACAGTAGTGGTAATGACATTCAGAAGTGGCCGCAGACTTTCCACCCAATTTTACCCAAAAAAGGAAGTCAGGTCAGGTGCCGACCAGTGACCACTCGCAAATTCCTGGGACAGCTCACATACAGCAGAAACAGCAGATGTCAGCAGGGATTGGTGACGCAATCTGGGCGCCGGAAATGGCTTCAGTCAAGTCTGAGCAACGGGTCTTTGCAACATCAGCTAGCTTCTAAACGATTCTGTTATAGGAGCAGAGCCACAGGGGTCCGGAAATGCTGCCCCTTCAGATCAGCTGCCAGATTCAACATCTGATTTGTCTGATAGAAAATCTGTTTTGTCTAATGTTCCAAATGAAGAAATCAGACAACGTCAACGGAGCCAGGAATCGCCACAGAGTGGAAATCAGTGAGTGAAATTCTTATAATCAGTGTGATATCTATTTTCATTGGTTATTGTGAGCATGCTCAGTCCACACGTGAGCAGATGTAAAAGTGCAAGTTGAATTTTATTTTGACCGGACATCAAGAAAATGAGGTAAACGCGGGCTAGTAGGCGGATGCACGAAGAATACAAGCATTAATTAGCTACCAGGCAGGAGCTCCAGGGAATAGTTCTCCCTGGGCAAGAACGCTCACCGCGCCCATTGGCTCTCTCCTGTTTCGGACTAAGGCTTTGCCTTAGTGACTGCAGGCAGGCGTTTTTCATTATTTCTTTATATTTTGACCGTACAAATTGTTTTCGCATCCCGAGACCACTAGGAATCTGAACATCTATTGTCAACGCCAGTGTAGAGGATACACTGGATTATATATGAAAGGTTTAGTTAATAATTTTCATTTAGAATCTCTTACTTATACACAGAACTAAAAAATTTTAAAATCCGTGGAGATTTGAGTGCACACTGGCTGATATAAAAATCAGGTGATATTCAGAAATTCGTTAAACCTTCCCGCCCAACTGCTTAAACCTTAAACCTTAAACCTTAAACCCTAAACCTTAAACCTTAAACCTAAAACCTTAAACCTTAAACCTATTGCAGTGTGAATCGGGCTTTAAACTATTTTTAACTCGGCTTGCTTAAACCTTAAACCTTAAACCTTAAACCTAAAACCTTAAACCTTAAACCTATTGCAGTGTGAATCGGGCTTTAAACAATTTTAACTCGGCTTGCTTAAACCTTAAACCATAAACCTTAAACCTTAAACCTTAAACCTTGTGCAGTGTGAACCGGGCTTTAAAATGAACTGTTTAAATCTTTTAACCCAGTGCGCGACATGGACTGAGTTAATTTCAACTCTTTTAACTCGTTTAACTCGCTGCGCGAAAAGGCCCTTAGAGAGGTCCATAAATTGCCAATTTTTCTAATCTCACCCTGAATATTTTGAAAACTTTATTTTCCGAAACTTTGGCTTGGTGGCTTGTAGAAAATGGGACTGAAAAACTGAAGTACATAACCCTTATGTTAAATGTAGCAGTTTATTTTACTGAAACGCTTGCATCCGTGTAAATTGTGGTTTTCTTTTATATTGTTTGACCTTCCATTTTTTTTAGACCGCCAAACCAAAAGGAGGCCTTGCAGAGCGAAGAACTGGGGAGTTCCAATGGTATTGCTTCTGACGAAGGCAAGATTGCGGCTGGTGCAGCTTCTCCTAATGAGGACACGTCCAGCGCTGACACGGACGCTGGTCCTGCCGTTTTGGATCAGCCGGCGTCAGTGTCAGCGCCTCGCTCTCCCGAAGGTTAGCTCAAGCAGTTATTACTAGAATTAGACGGTTGGCCTTTTTTTGCCCCGGGAGCTGTTAAATTTTGGGTCGCGACGTTTTGCCCATCTTTACCCATGGGCGTCTTCAGTTTTCTTGGCTTTTTCTTTCACGGATGTGTTACCTGGAAGCTAGCTTTGCCCAAACATTTGCTCCGTTCGTGTGGAGCGGCTGCGCCTAGCCCTAAAAATTCGAACTTTACTGACGTCGGATAACTTGAGGTTATGCGCAGAGATAGGCTCTAATGATCCACCGAATTTCAGTTCATTCAAAATGGCAAAGCAAATAGCACGGTCCAGGCAAAAATTCTTCAGCCCAAGTTGTAATAGTTCCTCTTTGTGATCAAATTGGAATATTTTTTTGTTAGTCATCGTGTTTGAGGGACTGTTTTCGGGGAGGGGGGTGCCCGTAAAATCAGTCGGGACAGCTTGCAGGGCACTCAGTGTCGGGAAAGAGTTTGTAACAAAGTGTAAAAATGAAATCAGTCATGCCGTGTTTGGCATAAACACCAGAAAAGTTCGACAGTACGTACGTGCATTAAACGAAACGTGCTCTTTAGCCTGAAATACCAGTTTTTCCATTATATAATTGGATTCGTGTACATTGCTTGAGAGGTCTCATATCTATCCTTGAGATCGCTTTGCTTTACAGGGTGCAATTATTGTCTCTTGTGTCCTCAGAATTTTTCATTCTGACGATTCCTTAAATTTTTCTACATTTTTATTCCGCCGGAGGCGGAATCTTTGTAATGGCTTGACCCTCATAACAGTGCAAAATTGTTGTAAGTTGCAGACTTATCTCTATCTTTAACACATAAACCTAGTAGCCCCTCTTTTTTTCGGTGGCGGGGACTTGGAAGTAAACTTCTCATAAAAAATTAGTGGAGACGAGTTTTGATAGCAGGGCGTAGTTTTCAATTAATTTTAGCTTTGTAACGGAATTTATACCGTTTTTAACTTAAGCATTGGCGCCCCCTTTGTAATTTCATTTGAGACAAATATAAAGTAAACGGCCCCCTTCGGCAAGTCACAAACCAGAATCAATGGGTTTCACACGTAAATATGCAAATTAGTGTTGATAGTGCAAATATCAGTTTAAACTATGTTCTCGCAGAAATTGATGGGTTTTATGTTTCGCTCACAATCTCAAAAGTTTTCCTGGGTTTGGGCAACATACCGTGATTTAGGTTTAATCCCAGCTCAATTTTTGTTTCCATTCCTTTACAAGACTGTTTACTGCTCACTAAGTTGTATATTCCGTTTAGCAGCAGTTTTATGACGTATTTTGCCCCAAGAAAACAAGACCCCTGAAGCTAGACTCAGTTATTTTCAGAGTTTTGTACAGTAAGCATTAGGGTTGCTTTTTTGTTAAAAAGATCCACCTAATTAAAGTTAATGTGTCGAACAATTTAGCTAGCAATTGTAAGAATAACAGTAATAATAATTCGGGGGTGATTCAGAAAGTTATAACAGTATAGTCAAATTTTATGAAAAATTAAGGTTTTTTGGTCAAACATTACGGCGAATGCGAAAACTTCGAAAACGAATTTTTCCAACTTTTTATATGCTCCCTTGCCAGTTATTTAGTACCCTTTGGGATATTTTGATCTTTACGGCCAGACAGGTCTACTTCCCAGATATAGGATATATATACTAATTATTGCGAAAGACATTATAGTCGATATTTATATTATTTGAAAACTCTAAATGTGCTCTATATATTTCGCTAATAAGTTAGTTTCAAAAAGGTGATGAAAATGTCAAAATTCTCAAGAAATGCAAGATAAATTTATTATTATTATACTGTTGAATAGAGCACGTCTAGAGCTTTCGAATAATATAAGTACTAATCAATAATATGTATTCATCGTATCAATTAGTAACTAATTTTAAAGTGGACACCTTGTGACTATAAAGTTCAAGAGATCCATCCTTTGTCTCTGACGGCAGTATTCGTAGGATTTCTAGTCCGAAATTCCTTGCTAGCGGATCAGAAAATCAAAATGGTTAAATCTAAATGAACGTCCCTACCCAAGCGCGATCTCTTTTGCTGAACAGATTCCATCAATGGGTTATTTGTTTCAAAAATATTTTAACAATTTTAGTTAAAGTACATCGGCAATCGAGCATCCTTTGAACCCCAAAGAGCTTTCAAAAACTACGCCGGAATACTAACCCTTTTAGGGGTCACTTGTTATTTTTACATTCTGCTCTTGTGTTGTTTCAGGGGATATGGTTGCTGAATCACTTCGCACGTCAGTTGTGGACGAAACAGAGGGAAATAAGAAGGAAACGGGACCAGCTCCCAGCTATCCTGTACGAACCGCCGAAGACGGTACCACTAGTCTTGGCAGCGATGCGACAGTGACCATTCCTATCGAACTAATTGGTCACTTTTCTCGGAAAAGTCAAACGAAACGTTTAGGGCAGTCTAAGACTCTTGATGTGTCTGACCTGGACACGGCGCCATCCACACGAATTTCTGCATCTGTCAGCGAAGAAACAGCGTCTCCGTCAGCGGTCAGCGAAATTTCGGCTTCCACTGGAGAGTTGGAAGGAGAATCTTGCTCAGTACCGAGACCTCCCGAGTCGGTATTTGAAATC
The DNA here is from genome assembly GCA_030248195.1 of Trissonchulus latispiculum. Lineage (NCBI taxonomy): Eukaryota > Metazoa > Nematoda > Enoplea > Enoplida > Ironidae > Trissonchulus > Trissonchulus latispiculum. Next base: position 33,312 of record JASAND010028168.1, on the reverse strand, counting down.
GGGGAATCACCCACTGTTGTTCAGAAAAGTTTCTTCCAGTCCTTTGTATCCGCAGAAACCGCCAATTTGTCGGAAGATTTACCAGACTGTACTGGTGATCCTGCAGCGTCAGTCGAAGAGAAGACGGTTGCTGAGCCCGAAATCCCGTCTGATCCAGCGGTCGATGAGAAAGCTCGACGAATACTTGAACTTGAACTGAGATCCAAAGCGATCAAGGCTTTGGTGAAAATGGCACAGAAACGGAAAGGTTCTGGAAAGACTGCTGGACCTAGCGGGGATCTTTAAAACTGTCCCTATTAATAAGAGTTCTACTCTAATTAATACGAAACTAGTTCTAGTTAATAGGAGTCTGCAATTCAAGTTGACTCCAATACTCCAAAATCGTCTCCAATTAGAAAGTGCACTACTTAACACATTGAATACAAACTGAAGCTTTGTACTAGGAGGGGTATATAATGCTTTCGATCGCACTGATTTAGCCAGAAATTTTTGAACTTAATCACCATTTTCTGCAGAAAAATACGTCTTTTCGTTGCCACGGAGTAAACTTCCTTACTTATAGATTCAGCTTGGAGAAAATTAAACGGAATAGGCAACGTTTTGATTCTTTCCATAAAACTGTGCATTTCTTTGGTGTTTCGTGCAGTTGTGGAATACAATTCAAGTTTTGCTTTCTTATTTTTGCTTCTTGTTACGAATACGTGATCGCACTAGTGTTTCTAACACGTTCCCTCCCAGCGACGTAATTTTACGTCTTAAGGGATTTCATCTAAATACACCTGGGACGTAAAATTACGTCCGAAATCAGTGTAAATTATAGTCGCTTCTGAATAAAAGGGTCAAATTTGAGACATGTGCAAGACGTAAAATTACGTCCAAGGTGTTGTTTGCTTATCAGATAGATCTCAGATAATTGACGGTATCTGTTTAATTGAAATAGTCACAGAGGCAGTAATTAGGTCAAATTAGCTAATTGCCATGCCTAGGAACCAGGCTCGAAATGTTGTGGGAGGGAACGTGTTAACTAGTAAAGATATATACGTGTTCTGACATAGAGTTGGGGCTGGTTCCAATTTTCAAAACCCGGTTCCGGTTCCGGGTCTAGAGTCCCGGTATATGAAATTTTAATCTATTCCCAGATCTTTCCAGTTAGTGGGATGTTCTTGTCTGCACTAGCTTCTTATATATCAAGATGCAAGATAATTGAGTATATACATTGGAACTGAATAATGAAAAGCCTGAACAATGGCAAAAATTAAGTGCAACTTTGCCGTCATAATTTGTATTTTGCGTACGTCGCGCATGTGCTAGCTTCTCATGAGAGCTGTGGAAGAAAAAATTGTTTCGGCTACAGACAATAATTACAATGAAACAGACGGGAGCTATTTTCTCACAGATCACATGAAACGAACAATAGCAATGGAAGACAAAAGCAATCGTAGCCTGAGTGGAGCACTTTTATGTAAAGGAGTTCCTTTGTAATCCGTAAATTGTAAAACTTTTCATGTGCTTCAAACAATACAAGCCGAATGCATGAATTCTAGTGCAGCTTAGCTGGAATAAAGAACCTATGCACAATTGCAAGAGTCCGTAATTATTTTATATAGGATTATTTGGGGTTTTTGCGTCACGTTTGTGTCCCGAGCAGAAATTTTGCACCCAAATGGAATTATATTGTTATAGCGTGCTTTTTGAGCAGAAATTGTTTTATTTATGAAAATTCGTTTAATTTCTTTTCTATATAGTGATATGATTTAATTGCATGAACGCGTATTTTTGTTAGCGTTATACCGCTCTAGATGGTTGAGTTTGACAAGTTTGGCACGAGGGGGTCTTGGGGGCTCAGCCCTCCACCCACCGAAATTGGAGTTTTTTTTGCAATTGCAGGAAAATCCGTAATGGAAAAGTTTAAAAATTAATTTGGCATCTGTTACATCTAACGCATTTAGCTTAAGTTTTCGATATTATGCACACACTATTTCAAAACCTAGATTTCGTATCCTTAATTTAATTATTAAATATTAAATAGGTATGAAATTAATATCGTACATTAAGAAGTTAGAAAATAAGTAATAAAACTATCATAAATTAGAACATGAATTCCGATTCAAAATTCCGCTAATGAATTCAGTAAGTAGTATTGGAATTGAGCAAAAGGGGATCTAGGGAGTGGAACCCCCCCACCCCGAAGCTGAAATAAGTTTTTAAAATAGAGACGATTTTATTATTTTGAGTTTTAAAACATCGCTGTTGCCAGTGTGTAAACTGCATCTCCAAATTCTTAAATTTCGATTAAAATCATTGTCAATAAACAAACAAATGTGGATGTGTAGGGTAGTATTGTTTAAAGAACAAACAACGAAGACTGTGTAAATGCCATTGTCCAAGGTTAAGAATCATTAAGACTAAAGTCATCGCAAGACGCAAAATGAGTCGTGACAAGCTTTCTGTAGTTGAAAGACGTTTGCAGTATTTTCCATTGTGTTTGTGTACTTTTCTGTGAAAATTGTTTAAAAAACTGCTCCAAGAAACACTAAAATCAACCCAAAAACTTGGATATTCTGCTATAGGGCTACAACTTTTTTAATTCTGGGGTTTACTTTAGAAATGCCTGTACTGTTTGGAAAACTATATATTATTATGTACCGAAGAAAGACTGTGCCTGCCTCTTGATGTGAAGTTGGCGAGTTCAAGAAGACCCTGATATACACGAGGATAACAACTCAACAAAGAAACACTGAGACATGAATTTGCATACTGCCATTTGATGCCACAGTAGAAAATAACAGGGAGATCTGGGGGTGAATTTTGGAAAAAATACAGAAAAATAGTTTTTTTACTGGAAACAGTTAAATTTTTTACTCTTACAAAAGAGTTTTCTCCCGAAATAATGTTGCGTCTGGCTTGCATCCCGTTAAGGTTTCGTTGTGCCCGGATAAGTAACTTTGCGAACAAACGCACTTCTGGACGCAAGGAACCAACGCTTTCTTCTATATGCAAGAAGAAATTTGGACTCTTGATAGTAGGCATGACCAGACATGTGCAGGAGGGACAATTGGGGGGGGGGGGGGTGAACTGGAAACCCTCAACCCCCCTCTCCAAGCACAAGTATGGGCATGACAAGCTTCACTGTATGTATTATAAGCGACAGACATCATCTGCAGGCTAACGGCTGACCCCCTCCCCAGAAAACTGCTTAGGGCCTATTTGTTTAAATATTAGAATAGTCGGATCGGATTAAACGAACTAAAATCAGCAGGATTAAATTTTTGATTACTGTTTTGAATGAAGGATTAAAGAGATAAAAGGATTGGAATTTACTCGTTTAATCCGACCATTTTTCATCCCCGGGTTAAACGAATTAATTTTAATCCACTAAATACGCCTGTAGTGTAGGTAGTAGCGGCAGTCGCTACTACCTACAGGTACACGCCATTGTTAGGGAAACAACGAGTCAAACTTTAATCTGCCTACTTTTAATCCATTTAATTGTCGTAGCTGCACGGGGATTAAAAACTAATATAACGAATAGACTACGGATTAAGCAAATTAAAATTAATCTTTATAGAAAACAAAGACGAAGCAAATAGGATTAAAATTATCTCGTTGAATTTTTAATCCAAAGGGTGAAGAAGAAACAGAATTCTATTAACATTTCAATCCTAGGTGAATTAAAAGAATTTAATTTAATCCCTTTAGCTAAAGTCTGACCAAAAATTCTTGGAACCGAAATTTGAGCGGCTGTCCCGAGTTATCATTTGAAGGTAGCCTATATAATGTATATATTTTTAGAATCCACAAGAACCCGAGATTTTCGAAAATCCGAAAAACTCCGGAATTTCGGGTTTCATTCACGGAAAATTTAAAATTTCTAGTTTTTCTCCCAATTTTTATCGCAATCAAAATTAGGTTTTCATAATCGATTTGAGCTGTTCCCGTTACAAATTTTTGTTCTTAGAAGGTTTTCACGCAATACCCACAAGATGGTATCATTCGAAAGCTCTTATCGGGCTGAACAACTTTTGTAATAGAACGAACTCGTGAAAATGCACTCAGTTCCCGGAATTCCTCGAAAACCGGATTTTCAGGATTTAAAAAAATTTTCTCAAATACCCACAATATCGGTATCATTCGAAAGCTCTGGATGAGCTGAACAAATCTTATAATAGAACTAATGACCAAAAATGCAAATCTTGTAAATTTTTCTTAAATTCCGAAAAGTGGGCTCATTTCTGCCAGTTGGCTATGTTAGAAACTCTGCTCAACTCATCAAGAGCTTTCGAATGATACCCATATTGAGGGGTATTGGAGAAAATTTCTAAAATCCGGAAAATCCGGTTTTCGCATATTCCGGGAATTGAGTGCATTTTCAAGAGTTCGCTCTATTACAAAAGTTGTTCTCCTCGATAAGAGCTTTCGAATGATACCCATCTTGTGGGTATTGGAGGAAATTTTTAAAATCCGGTAATTTTGAAAACCCGGAATTTCGGAAATTGGGTACATTTTCGTGAAAACCTTCTAAGAGCAAAAATTTGTAACGGGAGCAGCTCTATTGGATTATGGAAACCTAATTTTGATTGCGATAAAAATTGGTCGAAAAACTAAAAATTTTAAATTTTCCGTGAATGAAACCCGGAATTCCGGATTATTCCAGATTTTCGAAAACTCGGGTTCCTGAGGATTTTAAAAATATATACATTATATAGGCTACCTTCAAGTGATAACTCAGGACAGCCGCTCACATTTCGGTTCCAAGATTTTGGCCAGACTTTAGTTTAACTCGCTGGATTGAATTTTCTATCTGCTTAATAATATTTAGCCAATCCGTTTAATTTTTATACAGATAGGGCTTTTGTAAATCTAAGAAATTTATCTGACATTCTTGTGTTGCAGCTTAAGGTGCTGGTATGGGTATCGCTTTGTGTAAATTCGACCCTGCAAGCTTCAATTATTCATGAAAGTGGATGAAACTTTCTAAGTACATTATTTTCGTGTTCTTTAACATTCTGGGACCAGTCCCGGATTTTTAGGTTTAAAGATAAGAGAGTTTTGGTTTTTGCCCTTGTTCTCTCAGTACATAGTCGCTACACCGGATTGGTTGTTATGGCTGGAAAGAGGGCACCAAAATGAACATTTTTGATTTTGCAACTTTTGAGCTACCTCTAGTGGTTAAGGCAGTATAAGCCAAAAACGACTTTTGGGGTCAAAAAATGGCCATTTTTGAAAAAATCAGTTTTTTCGAAATTACTGCCAAACCTTACAGACAATTTCGGCTCATTTATACTCAATCGATACACCGTCCAATCGCGCATTTTATCAATACCTATTCGCTGGAGTTCGTTGCTTTAAGCTAGGGAACTCGCCGAAAAACCATTTTGGCAAAATTGCGATTATTTTGTTTTGAACATTGATTTCTCAAAAACTGCCCAATGGATTCGCGTAATTTTTGGCTGAATGAAAATTCGCCCTATTGCGGAGGGACATCTTTCTTGGTTTGAGCTAAAACATCTCCAGTTGTGAGAAAACTGAATAGAAAGTTGCGAAATTTCGTGTCATCGCGCATTTGCCGGATTTTCTGGAGTACTGAGACTTGTTGAGCCAAATCCAAAAAAACGTCCCTCGGCCCACATGTCCTTCATATCGTGGCACAAGAAGAAATTTTGGCCGATTCTACAGTTTTGAGAAATCGATGTTCAAAACTTTTTGGTCTATATTCAGTCTGTCAGATGTCAGCATGTCGGAAATTTTTTGCAATTTTTTGGCAATTTTGCTAGTTTCGTAAGTTCATGTTAATGTACAGATTATAAGCTTTAAAACTTTGTATAAAGCTCTTTCCAACTGCCAAAATTGCGAAAGTTATAGCGTTTCGAAAAATCACCACAAAAGCACTGCACAAAAGGATACCAGCACCTTAAATCAGAGACAAATTTATGCCAGCACAGTGTGGGTAGTTTTTGTTGGTCATAGGGGAACTCGACCACGCTGATTTCGAAACTGAAATCAAAATTTCCGGATTTCGAGATATTCGATCCTGAAAATTCCGGATTTTGAAAAATTTCTTCAAAAGTGGTCGATATGGGGCTGAATGAAAGAGCTCGTCGAGCTGAACAACTTTCCTTTTTGCGACATTTTCCAAAATGCCTCTAGCGAAAGTTATAGCCGAAAAAATGAAAATCTGGGAGTTCACGAAAACCCGGATTTTTGGCCAAAAATTTTTGTCTCCGATTTCGCTCAAAAGCTGGTCATGGGGTAATTCGACCACGCTGATTACGAATCTGGAATCGGAATTTACGGAAAGTTAACGGATTTTGAGATATTCCCTCCGGGAAATTCCGGATTTTGAAAAATTTCCTCAAAAGTGGTCGATATGGTACTCAAACGAAAGCGCTCATCGAGCTGAACAACTTTCCTTCTTCGACATTTTCCGAAAATGCCTCTAGCGAAAGTTATGGCCGAAAAACTGAAAATCTGGGAGTTCACGAAAACCCGGATTTTTGGCCAAAAATTTTTGTCTCCGATTTCGCTCAAAAGCTGGTCATGGGGTAATTCGACCACGCTGATTACGAATCTGGAATCGGAATTCACGGAAAGCTAACGGATTTTGACATATTCGCTCCGGGAAATTCCGGATTTTGAAAAAATTCCTCAAAAGTGGTCGATATGGTACGCAAACGAAAGAGCTCGTCGAGCAGAACAACTTTCCTTCTTGCGACATTTTCTGCAAATGCGTCTAGCGAAAGTTAAGGCAGGATAACTGAAAAACGTGTTGTGGGCAACACATTCTTTCTTGCAGTAGCGCTAGGTATTATTATTATTATTATTATTATTATTATTATTATTATTATTATTATTATTATTATTATTATTATTATTATTATTATTATTATTATTATTATTACAAGACTAGGCTATGTTGATGCAAAGTTTGTTAATGAGTTGCTTTGTCCTGTGTTCAGCTTTTTTCACATACAGTACTGCTGCTGTAGTAGTTGTTAACAAATTCAATTTAAAATTTTTATTTCTATTATGATTCTTGTATTTTATGTTTGCTGAGGAAATAAATTCAGTTTATTAGGAAATCGTTGTTTTTACTGAAGCACTAATAATTTGTTTCATTGTAAAATAATTTCATTTTAGACGTGTACCTACCTTTATTAAATTTGCAATTCAGCAATAAAGCATGTCCATATGAAAATAAAAATGTCAAACGACTTACAAAACTTCAATCAAAAGGAATTATCAAATTTCACCAATCCAGTGTCAAAAACGGAGTAAACATCATCAAAACTTTGAATACACTAGCTGGATAATTTCACTGGCATAGGAGAATATTTTTAGTAATTTTTATAAACCCCAAAAATTTTAAGTATCTAGTAAGATTTTATCACTAACTTAACAACTGTTAGGACGAGATCTTTTTAAAAAAATAAAAATTCACTTAGATTAGATTTCAACCACTACTAACAATAAGGAGATTATTCGTCTGCATTGAAAAATAACGCCAAGGTTTAGGACGGAGTTATGGCCGACTCAGTGAGTTTCACAAAAAACCGTTTTTGGTTTCGTGTTTTTCACGATTAGACGCATCCAGCTATAGTCTTAAATTTCGTGTATTATTATTATTATTAGTATAATAATCATTAGTATTAGTCTGGTTATTAATTATTATTATTATTATTATTATTATTATTATTATTATTATTATTATTATTATTATTATTATTATTATTTTTATGATTATTACAAGACTAGGCTAGGTTGATACAAAGTTTGTTAATGAGTTGCTTTGTCCTGTCTTCAGCTTTTTTCACATACAGTACTGCTGCTGTAGTATTTGTTAACAAATTCAATTTAAAATTTTTATCTCTATTATGATTCTTGTATTTTATGTTTGCTGAGGAAATAAATTCAGTTTATTCGGAAATCGTTGCTTTTACTGAGCACTAATAATTTGTTTCATTGTAAAATAATTTCATTTTAGACGTGTACCTACCTTTACTAAATTTGCAATTCAGTAATAAAGCATGTCCATATGAAAATAAAAATGTCAAACGACTTACAAAACTTCATTCAAAAGGAATTATTAAATTTCACCAATCCAGTGTCAAAAACGGAGTAAACATCACCAAAACTTTGAATACACTAGCTGGATAATTTCACTGACATAGAAGAATATTTTTAGTAATTTTTATAAACCCCAAAAATTTTAAGTATCTAGTAAGATTTCATCACTAACGTAACAACTGTTAGGACGAGATCTTTTCAAAAAAATAAAAATTCACTTAGATTAGATTTCAACCACTACTAACAATAACAGTGGGGAGATTATTCGTCTGCATTGAAAAATAACGCCAAGGTTTAGGACGGAATTATGGCCGACTCAGTGAGTTTCACAAAAAACCGTTTTTGTTTTTGTGTTGTTCACGATTAGACGCATCCAGCCATAGTCTTAAATTTCGTGTATTATTATTATTATTATAATCATTAGTATTAGTCTGGTTATTAATTATTATTATTATTATTATTATTATTATTATTATTATTATTATTATTATTATTATTATTATTATTATTATTATTATTATTGTTTAACATTGTACAGTTTACACAACCAAACTTTCAGAAAACTCACACCAGACTCGAGTTTGGTGAAAATCTGGTGATGTATGCTGACACCAGACTTTGACCAGACTTCTACCAAACTTCCACCAGACTAAGAAACTAACTTTGGTCTGGATGTAATTTTCTCCCGATGTTTGTTGAAACTGACAATAAGATAAAAGAGAATTATACAAGTTATTTCATCATAACTTTCCAAGTAGCATAAAATTTAGTTTTGTTTGTAATTGGTCGTTGTATTTATACCGCGTCCGTTTTCGCTGGCGGAAAGAAAGCACTTGTTCAATTATTTCATAGTTATTAGCCTAGTCTTCCTAAAATCGCAAAGATGAGGTTATGCAAAAAGACATTTTGAATTTAAGTATTCAGAAGTGGAACCGCACAACATTGTATCTAGCCGTTTTAAAAGTCAAAAGATGTGAGGTTAATTTCAAACAGTTTTGTAAAAACCACTGTGTTTATGCGTCTCCGGTTTTGTTTTCCGCTTAAAGTTTGGTCAAAATCTGTAGAAAATCCGCTGAAAATGTGATGTCTTCAGTTTGGAAATGTAAAGTGCAAATTTGGTGAAATGTTTCTGAGTTCGGTGCAAGTCTGGTCTGGTGAAAGTCTGGTAAACTTATGTGTAAACCGGGCAGTGTAAACCGGGCTTTAGTTATGTCATAACTTTCTTATTTTAGGTTTTAGTAAATACAGCACAGATTGCTTGAAGAAACTTTTGACAGGGAAACATAATTCGACGAAGATGGCAGAAAACGAATCCGATCTAGTTGGAAGATGTCCAGATGAATATCAAATACATAACTGTGATGATTATATTCCAGTTATATAACATGACTTTGTTAATTGTGTACGTAATTGTTGAAATATGCATAATATACTGGAAATCATCCTTTTACGATGCGTCATTTTTCTACAAAGCTCAGTTTCACTTGGGCATATTTGAGATTTGGAACACTTTTGGAGACTTATTTATTACTCATGCTCGGTACACAAATCACATTGTTATCAATGAAACTATGAGCTCATACTTCGGTGTACTCAGATTTGCAGTACTACAATCTGTCGCGTGGTTTCAGCTCATTATTGCGGTTAATCGCTTCTGCAGCACGTTCAGAGATAAATCCATTAAAGGAAAGTTTAAATCCTTTTGGGGCCACTTTATGATAGCCGTAGGTTATGCTTTGGCTGTAGCCAGAGCAATCTACCCGGCCATGGTAGGCATGAAAATAGATCCCTGCAAAGGTGCAATGTACTTTGCAAATACAACTGCAGCAACTATTCTTTGGTTTCGCGTTGATACTAGCATTCTTACAGCACAGCTAATCACTACTACAGCTTTGTACATTGGAGCATTTGTAAGAATAAGATATCTAAAAATAGTAGGTGTGGCTACTACAATTGGGAGCAAAGATAAACGTTTTCTGCTAGTCGGTATAATGAATTTTTCTGCGTTGGGTGGGTTCCGCCTCATGCGTTTTGCCACCTTTGTTCAAGGCGGTATAAGAGTTACACTCATGCAATTCTTTCGAATCACCTGTTTTGGATTTGCTGGTTTTTTGTGTATGATTTTTATAAAAGACTTTAGAACCAAATTATGGACTGGTCTATCAACACGGCAGACTACTATAAAGACCATAAAAACGGATGGCAACAGAAGTCGCCATTCTAACACGGTAATCAATCATTAAAAACTCTCCAGCCCTCTTTTGAATTAATAATTACTGATCTAACAGAATTAGCCATTTACTATAGATTCTTGTGGCTTTACAGTATAATTGGATATAGAACAATAATTAAATTATATACTGTCCATATTTTATTTAGCTTTTTACTACTGCAATTGTTTAGTGAATCCCCCTATTCAAATATATAGTTACTTACTAAGTTATTTCAGTTATAGATACTCGTCTATGTGCATGTAAGAAAATTCCTTAGGCTGAATGTAAGCCGAAATAGGCCTTCCACCCAGGGTATTTGTTAGGGATTGTTCCTAGGAAAGCCAGAAGTCCCGGGGTGAGGACAATTTCGGGGGGAGTACCCTATTCCCACCTATTGCTGTATGAGCTCATTCCTAGTCAAATCAAATTGAGTACTGCACAAAGAAAATACTTCCTTACTACCAAAAACGTACCACCACTAGTAGTGCAGATAAATTGGATAAATTCGAAAGCAATCTAATTGCCTGGTAAGAAAACCGCACACTATATCTGTAGCTAACTCTAAACAAGTAGTGTAAAACATTTTTATATGGTGAGCTCGTAGCAGGAGGTGAAACATGGCGGCGAGGTATTGTAATTGAATGAGTATCTTTTTGAACTTGTTCCAGGTTAAGAGCAAAGTTTGTCCTATGCTCAGCACAGTGCTCAGCAGGCATGTGCAGGAGGGGGAATTGCCCAAAAAACCGGAATAATCCGGATTCTTGAGGTGAACGACCCCTCTGAGGGTGAACTCCAGGTCTGGGAGGGTGAAAACCTCCCTTAGCCCAAGCACATCTATGGCGCTCACTTCAACGGCTGTTTTTGAACGGAAGGTGGCTTGATTTTGTTTCGCCGAAAGCGAAATGTTTGTAATCTGTGGATCCACATTTGAATTGAACAATTTCTTCCAGCAGAAGTAGTGCCTATGCTGAGTGTGTAAGTATAGTTGTTTTCTTTTTTGCTTCAGGGGATTGGGTCAAGGGTCGAATTGCTTTAGGAAAGAAATTTGAGGAGAAAGGAAAATGATACTTGGTTATTCGAAATACAAAAATTAAGTTTTTGTTAGTTTAGCTTCAGTGGAGAGGGCAATAATAAAGATTTCTCTGCACAGAACAAAATTTACACATTGTCCCGATCTGACCAGAATTCAAAATCAAACAGTCTGTGAAAAACTTATGGCCACCTAACAATGAAGGTTTTTGTCGTGGCGTTCCAATTGTTTCTCGCATTCACAGAGGTCCACAAAATGGTACTATGTGTTTAAGGGAGATCACTTTTTCGCCGATTTTGCTCCTTTACTTATGCGACAATATACAGGACGTCGGCGCTTATCCCTGATTATAATTATGATTCCGCCGTTAACGATTAACGAGCTAACTTTGCACATTTGCATAAACGGCACGTTTCTAAGATAGTTTGTTTCTTCTACTTTCTACAATGTTATAACCATACATGTGCTTGGGGGGGTTTACCTGGAGAGACCTGGACTCAGAGAGAGAAAGTTTCCCCAGACCTGGAGCTCACCCCCAGAGGGGTCCCTCACCCTCTGCCAGAATTCGGATTTTTCCGGATTGGGCAAAAACCGGAAAAATCCGGTTTTCCGGCGGCCTTCGGCCGCCGGCTCACCCGCCCCCTCCCCAAAATTTTCCCTCCTGCTAATGTCTGATTATAACTGTTATAGCAGATGTCCATTACGTCACAAGTAATGTGAAATATTTTCAAATTAAAGTATACCGTGGGATATCATTATATGCCAATTGAGGCATTGGCACTTCATGATGAGACAGAAATGAATTGTCAGATGGTGTAATTAATGTGACGAACAAAAACTGTTACACGATGTGTCTGGCACTTTTTGAAAATTCAGAAATTAGCTGACACTTCAAGAAGTGCCCAATTAGCCTATGCGACTGCGACATATACAATCGTTGCAATGAATACCCGCGTAATGAACAAGTCTTCGCTTTTTTATTTAGATTTGTTGGACGTGCACGCTCTATATTTGCAGCATGATTTCACTGATTTTCAATCAGCTTAATCAGGTACAGGACTCGTACAAAGTTTGGGAAGTGATTGGAGATCAAATTGCACATCCATTTTTACTTCACAGTTTTGCAGTCATCACTTTGCTTTTAAAGGTCGACTTCTCTTAGTTTATTCAAAATTCCTAAAAACGCCTTTCGAAAGTCTTAAGCACCGCGCCCATAACGGAATCCGCTGAGTCCCCAGTGAAATCGAAAATTGGGTTACTGAATGGGGAAGATTCCTGAATCACCGTCATAGACTCAGTCAATAACGGACTAAAAAAAGTCAAGTTTATCGACACCATTGGAGACATTCTGGATTTTTTTTCACAAGTGGGAAATGTTTCAGACAGTTTGAAAATTAGGCTAGAAGTCTACGAAAAACTAGGACACCCCGGAAACCGCCTGTAAACTACGCAATTCTAACACTTTGACAGCTATTTAACGATGGGGACCATTATTAAGACTCGTACGAACCGAAATCCTCTTGAAAAACTTAAAATGTATGCATTCTGCATAAGAATTTAATGTCTTTGCTACCTAGAACTATTTGTTGAATCGCTTTCTGCTTTGTTACGACTATGAACGGAGGAAAATATTTAAGGTATGGCTTTCGAATTGTGGAACCGAGTTAAGATAACCATTTAAACACATACTGGCTTTTAAACTCAGGTAATAATGGGTAACATAAAATACCACCTTTCTTCTTAAATTATCTAATACCTATGCACAATAAGTTTACAATTTAATGCAAAACCAAGTACTAATTAAAGAAAACAAAGCACGTCCGCAGATTTAAATTTATTCGTTAATTCTTATTTGAGTATTTGTTTGCAGTATTTAAACGCCATTGTTTTTCAACTACCTAAGCTGTGCATGTAATAATTTAACTAGTGTTTTCCTGAGTCCTACACAGTCAAGCCAGTATCAATCAGCGGGCCTTTGCAGGAAACAACGGTCGACGTGCTACATGAAACCGAATAAAGACTCTCTGTGCACTGGAGCAGCCGACCTTTTCATGAAAGGACAGCGGAACTCGTTGAGTCTTGTACATGACATCAATTCTCATTTGAGTAATTGCTTACTGTATTTAAACACTATTATTTTTACTGCCTAAGTCGTGCATATAATAATTTAGCTAGTGTTTTCCTGAGTCCTACACAGTCAAACCGGTATCAATCAGCGGGCCTTTACAGGAAAGAGTAGCATTAGCAGTAATTTAGCAAGGTAGTCATCCTCCCATTTTCAGCATGAGCGGCGTTTTCAATTTCAAAGAAAATAAATATGTTGATGCAAATACAGTGAAGTTTCCGAGTTTGCACACTTTCGAAGCAGATTTCATTTGCGCAAACGGAGCTGCAAAAACAGCAGAAGTTTTCTTATGTAATAAACACTTAACTAAACAGTTGCAATGTTGACGCTAGTTGTTTCGTTGGTTGATTGCATTAAATTGTGAAAACATGGCTGACCCCACAATTTATTGCCAAGCTACTGGATTACGTCCGACTGTGAACTTCGGAAAATAGTCGATATAACACATTAATTCATTTTCTTAATAGTTTGCACATGCATTTTGTTTTTACTATTCAGCTTAACTTCTTCTAGCAGCATTATTGCAGAACACTCAAACTGTATTGCTTGCTCAATTGCTTGCAAAATCTTACTTCGTCATCTTATCAAAATAAAGAAATGTCAAATACATCTGCAAATGATACTCTGACGCAAAAAGATTGTCCAGAGAATTTACAAATGCATTCGATAACTATGACGTTCCTTCAATTGTATAATTTGTTATTGCTGCTTATTTATGTTGTTGTGGAGGTTAGTATTATCTACTGGAGATCTCATTTTTATGATACAACTTTCTTCTTCAAAGTACAGTGTCACTTGGGCATTTTTGACATCTGGATGGTGTTTGGAGATTTATTTATGACACATTCTCGATATGCTAACCAAATCCTTGTAAACAAAACTGTTAGTTTTTGCTTTGGAGTTTCAAGGTTTGCCGTATTACAAGCTGAAGCATGGCTTCAACTGATCATTGCAGCTAATCGATTCTGCGGAACATTCGGACATGATTATTTCAAGAGTTGCTTTAATTCGTTTCGTGGTCATATCTTGATTGGTATAAGTTATGCACTGGCAGTAGGTCGAGGCATATTCCCAGCCATAGTTGGAATGAAGATGGAACCATGCAAGGGAGCAATCTACTTTTCAGCCACAACAAAGTCTACTCTGCTTTGGTTTCAAATTGACACAAGCACTCTAATGGTGCAGTTAATAATTACAGCAATTATATACATTGGTGCCTTTACTAGAATTAGGTATCTGAAGCGCGTTGGTGTATCAAGTACAGTTGGCAGTAGAGACAGGCGATTTTTAGTTATTGGTTTAATCAATTTTATAGCATTCGGCGGTTTCAGATTACTACGATTTGCTACCTTTATCCGAGGAGGATTGAGGGTTACAATGCTACAATTTTTCCGAATAAGCTGTTTTGGGCTTTCTGGCGTTTTGTGTATTACTATGATCAAGGATTTCCGAACCAAAATTTGGAAAGCTCTTACAGTCAAGTCCACGGCAATTGAACATAGAAATTAAGTGAGTTTTAAGTCATTAATGTGTTTTTAATTTTGTTTAAATGGCTTGCTTTTGAAACTTAGTTCCATGGTACCCCATTTACAAACTACACTGTTTATTTCTTATTTACGACTTATTTAAATATTTGATGTGTGCAGGTTGTCAGATCCGGATGCTGAAACTGTTTTTATTGTCTTCAATCAGCCTTATTGTTTGTTAGTTTGCTATGATGTGTTGCTTGTTCTTGACAGACGTTTCTTATACTGAGTGATGAATATATAGTTTTTTCTGTTTAACACCGTCTGTCGTGGTAAAATGCCAAACAGTAACTAGACGATTTTAGATTGGACGTCGTACTTAAGAAACGGAACTAGTTCAATTGATATTGGTGCAAAATCTAGGTTCCATTAGAACTCTTAACAAAGTTATCACATTAACGCTTCTTGATACAATAGCAGAAGTAGCATGGACTGTTTTTTGTCATTTAAAATCATCAAACGTTGAACAAGCTGTCAGGGAAGGATAAAGGTTTATTGCATTTGCTTAAATACGCTGGATTGTAGATTAATAGAGGCTCTTCTGCCGAATGTCTACGACCTCAGAAGGCACTAATTCTCTAATTCCTTTACAAATCTGGAAGGCAAAATAGTTGTTTACTTTCAGGCAGGCGTGTGCCAAGGGATACTCAAGCAAGTTTGTGCTTAACTTGCTGGATGTTTACTTATTGCTCTAGTTACCTAAAAATGTTTAGAGGTTGAGCTGCTCAGGGCTGAATGGGAACTGATTGGGCATTCAAGGAGACCGATTCATGACTAGAAGTAGATTCTTCTTTTATGTAAACTCAGCATAACAAACCTTATTATGTTACAAAATAAGCAGACGTTGAATTAGTTTGCAGCGAAAGGTTCAGGTTCAGCAGTTCCTGTTCTGCTAAGTCATAAACTTATTTTCAATTATTATAGTTTGAATTTCTTTTTTATTCTTTTTCGTAGAAAAGGAAAACGGTACTGTCATAATCGAAAATCTGGCAATCAGTTTCATATGTGGTTTATATGTTTTTAATGTCAAAGTAGCTACAGTGATTAAACCGCTTAGAATAATTGCTTTGATAATCGGTAAGCTTCGGTCAGTCACATCTTCACTGACGGTTTGGTTCTTTCACCAAGAAGTCCAAACAAATGGACGCTAGTTAGCAGTGATAACAAACCGTTTGTAGTAATAAAATTCAGAACAATTGAATAATAATTTAACAAAAATTTTGAAAAAATCGTCACAATAG
The DNA here is from genome assembly GCA_030248195.1 of Trissonchulus latispiculum. Taxonomy (NCBI): domain Eukaryota; kingdom Metazoa; phylum Nematoda; class Enoplea; order Enoplida; family Ironidae; genus Trissonchulus; species Trissonchulus latispiculum. The sequence goes on along the minus strand of JASAND010028168.1, from coordinate 17,113 downwards.
TGATACAGTTAATTAATTAGTTAATGAAGCGGCCAGTTATTGTTAAAAGTTTGGAAGATTAAACCCATACCATATCCAGTATGTCGTTTACGCGTCGAAACGGCGTGTACATTGCATGGATTTGGAAAAAAACGCTCCTTAATATATGAGTGCATGGAATTACGCACGTGCCCGGGCAGATAGCGAAACATCTTTCGGAAACCACAACTCTCGCTATCTGCCCGAGTAGATTCTTAAATTATCTATGTGCCCGAATTATTGTGATTCGTCCCAATAATGATGCAATTAATTAATTAGTTAATGTTGCTGCAAAGTTTACATAAAATTTTGGTGTCTAGCTATACCATGTAACTGCACTACTACACTACATAACTACACTACTAAATGTACATAGTTTGGATTTAGAAAAAACGAAACTATCTTTAACATATGAGTGTATGCGATATACAGAATATTAAACGAATCAACCAAAGAAAGAAGGATGTCAGCACCTCCGACCCGAAACAGTCGTGTCTGAGGTGGTATAGAACCCACAACCTTTGGCGATCTAGGCCATGCTCTATCGATTGAGCCACCTACTCACAATCTCACCAAGGCACAATCAAACGAAGCTTAAGTTTGAATTTGTTCCCAAACTGTAGTGACACGTTTTTGAATGGCCATCTAATTTTTAAAGCCAACCCAAAATGTGTTCTCAAAGTGGAATTAGGGCCAGGGCACAAAACCCGATGAACTTTTAAATGAACTTGAATGGTAAAACGGCGTGGACATTTTGCTGCTTCGGGCTATAAACTAATAGACACCGAAATTGGATGGATATGTTACAGGTAAATGCGCAAATCTGGCATTTACGTAAGCTCCCGGGCAAATGGATAATTTGCGCACTTGTCAGTGCAGACAGCGAAACTTCATTATGAATCTCACAAATATCGCTATCTGCCCGAGTAGATGCGTAAATTATCTATTCGCCCGAATTAAATTATTTTCATAACATATCCATTTTGTTGACGTCGGATATTCTAAGCAGCTGGTACTCTGTCTGTGTCTTGTTTCGTTGCTTTGATGTAGCTTCATTGATTTGCTTAAGTGTGAAAAACCAGCTATTACGGTCTGCGATTCTACCATCCTTTCCAACAATCAATCATAGTATTCTTAAAGATGTGTGAAAACTTAGGCTTAAGGTGATGAGTCATCAAATGAATCATTAGCTAATTATGTCAATTAATCAGTAGAGTGTTGGATTCTTGTTGTGAACAGTCGGCCGTAGCGCCAATTATTATTATTATTTGTGCCGCCCCATTTTATGATCCATAAACTGTAAGTTACATTAAAGTTCCTTGTACGCCACCACTGCCTTTTATTGATTAGGGTAGAACTAGGGATTTACTAGTTTCGAAGGGAAGTTGCACCCGTTTAGAACCTGCATTTGATTCGCCAGTCAATTCCCGGTTTAGTTACCGGCAGTAAACTCGGGGATTGATATTTGGCGACCGTGACAGGACCACCGTCCGGTTTGTCAAATTTCAAAAATTGTTTATTTTGGCAATTTTCATACATCAATAACTTTTTCATTTTTGCGATTTCAGCAAAAAGCTTTACATTTCTGAAAAGCTCTTGATCTGCAGATTCTTTTATGATACTTAGTTTTTCATAAAAACGACTTTTAATTTCTTCGATTTTTTGAGGGTGCAACTTTGAATTTTTTGAAAAATGGAGAGTTTAGGATTGGTAGCTAGGGGGTGTTGGACACCCTCCCCCCTCCTCCCCCAGGTAGTTTGAGGCGAGGAATTCAGCTGGAAACTGCATAGGGTTATTGGGGCAGCCCAATAACCTATATTTACATAAAGTTTAGGTAGATTTAAGCGACCCCCCCCTCCCCCCAAACCCCCCCAAGACGGGTATAAATTTTTCGAAATTTTTAGTTTAGGAAAATTTGTGGACGTTTTTTCCACACCCTGGTGGTAAAAATTCCTGTTTCCGGGAATATTTACCGCTAGGAGAGCATTGGAAGCCCACTAGAGGCAAAATTTTAAAATTTTGACCATATTCTGAAAATTTTTTCGACCCCCCCAAAGTCATTTTTGGGTCGATTTAGGCCAAAATCTTGCTTATTCGCCCTGAAATATATTTTTTAGGCGTTGTTTTCACGCTCAGAAACTTATATTAGGTAATTTAAAGGCAAAATTTTGAAAATTTTTTCGAAATTTTGTTAAATTTTTTGACCCCCCCCCAAGCATTTTCGAGGTCAAAATCGGCTAATTTCTCATTATTTGGAGCCTGATAAATTTTTGGAGCGTTATTTTCACGCTCAAAACGTGAATTAAGGCATTTTTAGGCCAAAATTTGACGATTTTTGACTCCCCCCCCAATCGACTCCCCAAATCGGAAAATCGCCTAAAAATCGCGATATTTACCAAAAATAAGTGTGAGCCTAAACGCAAATTGCGATTTTAGGCTAGATTCTAACCGTATTACGTGTTTTTGGAGTATCTAGGCATTTTGACCCCCCCCCTAAAAACCCCATTTTCAATTTTTTTGGGATCCTAGAGTCATTTGTGGCATTTTCGAACACTCTTTTTCGCTTTTTTGAGTCGAAAACAAAAACATCTGTTTCGTCTCATTGGTTACACAACTAGAAAATGCTAAAAATGGCGATGCCCCCCCCCCCCCTTATTTCCTTAATTTGATACATACGTATATAACTTTTTGGTCAATTTTGGTGTTTTTGTGCCTTTTCGTGTCGATTGGAGACTCAGTAGTAATTTTCTAGTAACGATTTGAGTAGTTGAATCTAATTTTACGCCAAAAATTAGTAACTCGTCGAGTGAAGAAAATCCTAGTGAAAATTGGGTTAACTGGGATAATATTTTCGAATCTTTGGGTTTTTTGGCGGAAATAAACCGAAATCTGGAGACAAGGCTAAGAGCTCGCTTACGTAGTGAACGAGAAAAGAAAATGGCGGAGCTCAAAAATTTGATTACCCTTTTTAAGGGTTTGAGTAATTATAATGGTCGGGATACGACCCTGATCCCTGACGAGTGGATCGTCAGTTTCGAGGCCATTGCTAAGGCCAATGATGTCGAAAATGAAAAATATTATTCGATTTTGCTAGCCAAATTGGGTGAAAAAGTCATCCATCGGCTTTCCTCGTTGGGAATGCCGAATACGTACAGAGAGCTAAAAGAGCTCTTAAAAACGCTCTATGGGCCGGTTCAACGGACAGCCGTTGAACATTCTCGTAAATTTTATTTACGTACCCAGAAAAAGGACGAGAATGTGCAAGATTTTGTGTCTGAATTGGAAATGTTGGCAAAAAAGACCTTTCCAAACGAGAGTGACGATATGAGAGCCGTCAATATTTTCGAGCAACTTCGAAAAGGTTTGAAACCAAATCTGAAGGCAGTTGGAATTTCACTTATGTCTGATTTGGAAAATTGGGGCCATACGATGGCCAAATTACGAAAAATCGTCACTCAATTGTCGAGACTTGAAGAGGAGTGCGATTCTGATTCAGCCGAATCGGACAAATCAGAAAAACCGGAAAAATCCCCCAAAAAGGAACGCGGGGTAAGGCGAAAGCCAAGGTTTGTACAGTTCCGACAGATTCTCACGAAAGTTCGAGCGAACTAGATCAAAGGCTGAAAACTTTGGAGGACGAAATTAAGAAAGTGAAAATTCGTAATGCTCAGAGGGACTTAGTTTTGGAGGCCACAAAAGGCGAGTCAGCGGACTCAGAAAATTGCCAACCCTCGACTAGTGGTGCTTCTGGTGCTGTAAATGCTGTTCAAGCATCTACGGAAAAAAACGGAGAAACCGCCAAAAAAAGATCTAGCGGATCAACGGACGTGTTATACGTGTGGCAATCCAGGCCACATTTCCCCACAATGTGCCTTAAATCGGCAAAATAATTTCGGCCAAAGGGGAAGAAGTAACCCTAATCGAAGAAATTTTGGAGGTCGGAATAATTTCGGTGGAAATAGGGGAAATTATAATAACCGCCAAAACTACGACGGTTATTCCAACCAAAATTCTGGAGGAGGTTGGAATAGAGGAAATCGAGGATCCTATCGCGGTCGAGGAGGCCGTAGGGGAGGCAACTTCTCCAATAATCGAAATAACCAGGGTGCAAATATTTTTGTGGATCCCGCTACTGGACGCCTGTTTCAGTCGCAAGGACAAGGGCGTAACCAGCAAAATCCGACGATAAATTATTTGACCCCGGTTCAACCCGAAATGGACCCAGCTTCCCAGTTATTGCAAGCTTTGCAGAGTTTTCAACCAAGCGGGGAGCATGACAAATTCCGGGGGTGCTCCTCCGCAATAAATTCATCGCACGGAAAGCCAAGTACGTATATCCCCCAGAAAAACCGGCAAATTAATTTGTTGTCGGAAAAAACCCCCAACTTTTTGGAGGGTATTTCAAAGCCTTTTCCAGACGAAAAAGTTTTAAATTCAAATCAAATTTGCGCGGTTTTTAATCCTTCATATGCGGATGTAACGAGGGGCCAACGATCTCAAAATTCTCCCGAAAACCCTCGAAATTTGCTTCAGTCCCAGTTGCAAAAGTTTCTGCAAAATGTAGATATACGTGCTTTGGCAGAAGCTTTAACTAATGCCCGCCCCCCGCCACAAAGTCCTCGATCTCCTGCCCAGGTAAATTTTCAGCAGCAAAATCAGTTTTTGAATGCACAGAATAGCCAAAATCCAAGGGTTATTCCACTAGTCCCTATTAGTGCTGCTAGGGCAAATCAAATTCGATCTCAGCTGAATTTTTCTCAAACTCCTCGATATACGTATAACGCCGGGTCACGAAATCAGAATAATTCATTCAACTACAGTCGATTGAATTATTCTGCAAATAGATATTTTGCTCCACGAAACAGCTTTTATAGCAATAATTTTCGTGGAGGGGCGCCTCCAATTCGAAATCAGAATTGGCGCCCCCCCCCCCCGCTCAAGAAAGGAGAAATGCAGGGTTCAATGGCTACTGGTATCCCAGTAACGGTAATCTGCGATGTCCGCGAAACGTGCAGCTCCTTGCTGTGCCACGACAACAAAATTTGTTTTTCGGAACAAATAATTCCAGAAATGCGCGCGGGTGGGAAAGTTACAGGTCTCCTGTGGGAAACGCTGTGACCTTCTCAAACGCAAATAGGCGCCAAAATGGGCAACAGCAAGAGGCGACGACGGATCAAATAGTACCAAGTACTTGTACAGCTGGGGTTGGTAGTCACGGTTCATCTACAAAAAGAAGTGCGACAGTGCGAGTCCCTGATTCGGGGGATAATGTATTGGAGGCTTCAAACAGAAAAGATTAAACCTGTATAACTAATGCTGCAAAACAGTCAGATGCCACACATAATAAAAAGTCAAAGACGAAAAATGCAAATATGCAACCTGTGCAAGAAACAATGCCAGAAATGTCTCAAGAACAATTAGTTGCACGATTATATCGACTTAGAACCATAGATGAGGCACCTGATACCGAGGAAAAGGCAGCGAAACATCCGATTTCCAACGTGGAGAAGGAAACTAATGTTAAATACCATCATAAAAATGACCCGAGCTCATCATCTGGTCAAATTCAGTCGAATAAAAAGGCGAAACGAGTTCAGAAACGACGTTCTCACAAGATTCCAGACCCTGATTTTCCGGGAAGATTTCTTTTTGAGTATGATTCTACTGAAAGTTCATGTTCAGAGCAAAGTCAGTCTGAATCCTCAGATATGGAGTTGGAAGACAAAGAAGTAAATCATGTGAATTTGACTCATCAGCCGGAAAAGGCACCTCGAACGGACTTTGTAGCAAATAACCGGAACTATCTGTCGGCTTTTGTTCATCAAGATCAGTATTTTCTGGGTGCTCAGACAAAAATTCCGCCAGTGCACTCGCCACTGATAGTAGCATCAGTGGGAGGCGTAAATACTTTGGCACTTATTGATACGGGCGCAAATATTTCAGTCGTTTCTAAGAATTTCGTAGAACATTTAAAGCAAAAATGCCCTGAAAATCTTACTTTTGGAAATGGAGTTTGTGAACAGGCAACCGCAGCTAACGGAACACCTATAAATGTTTCAGGTTCAGTAAAATTTGAACTGTCTTTTCAAGGCTATAGATGGGCCCATGAGTACTTAATTAGTGATTTCTGTCCATACGATATTCTTCTTGGTATGGACTTTCTATCTTTTTATAATTGGTCGATGCTCATGGGACGCCATTCTATTTACCATCCACTTTTTAAGGAAATTCCGTTGCTGGGGGCGCCTCAGATCAATAACATTTTGCAAATTGTAGGAAAAACACGACCGGCAGTTTCGAATAATTGTCTACGGGTCGGAACAACTATTCCAGCAAATTCTGATGCGTGTGTCTGGATTTCTTGTGAGGATAGCCCAACAAATTCTGACCAGCTAGATGATGAGTGGGACCCACCATTTGTACGTATGAAGCCCTCAGTTGTAAATACGAATACTGCACCTTGGCCTTCACGGTTTGAAGATGTGCCTAAGCTAGTACGCAATTCCATGAATATTCTTGAAAAGTATAACTGTTATATGGTTCCAGGAATTATTTCAGAAGAGGAAAAAACCCAAGAAGTTAGAGTTTGGAATTTGAGTGAGGAACCACTGGAATTGCATCATGGAATGGTGCTAGCTTACGCAGATGATCTAGTTACGATCAAGAATCGTCAAGGCAAGGAATCGTTTTTACAATTGGGAGATACTTGGTTCGAAAAAGAATACGTATGTGGAGACGATTTACCTAAGTCTGTACGAGCTGAAATTTTCTCTACAACGGTGGAAAATACGTACGTATCTCAACCTTCTACATCTAAAGCAAAGGACATGGAATCAAAAGAGCCTACGGAACAGGATTTTTACGATCAATTTCTAAAGGAAGCCCAACTGGATAAATTCGAATGTTCCGATAAGGCAAAAGGTAAGTTTCGAGAACTCCTACGTAAGTACGTACATGTATTCGCAACGCCAGAAAAGCTGGGACGATGCAGCACAGGACAACATCTGATTGATACAGGAATGGCAGGTCCAGTAATAGCAAAAGCCTACAGGATGAACCCTATGGAACGGGTGGAAATAGAAAAGCATATCCAGAAGATGCTAGAGCAGGGCATTTGTGTCCCATCTGATAGTCAATGGTCGTCACCTTGCATGTTAGTTGGTAAAAAGGATGGAACCACTCGATTTGTCATTGATTATCGACAGCTGAATAAAATTACACGAAAAGACCGCTACCCTTTACCAAAAATCGATGAAATCTTGGATATGTTTAGTAAAGGGAAGTTTTTCTCTACGTTGGATCTAAATAGCGGCTATTGGCAAATCGAGATGTTTCCTCCCCATAAGGAAAAGACCGCATTCATTTCACACATGGGACTCTTTCATTTTAATGTCATGCCATTTGGTCTGACCAATGCTCCTGCAACTTTCCAAAGAATTATGGAACGAATTTTTACTGAATTGCCAGTTTATATTGACGATTTACTGATTCCATCTAACGATGAAAGCCATCATTTGAAAATGCTTGAAATTTCCAAAAACTTTCGGTGCATGGGTTGCGACTCAAAATGAAAAAGTGCGTGTTTTTCCGTAGAAAGGTTGAATATCTTGGTCATTTTATTTCGGAACAGGGCATTGAGACTGACCCACGTAAAGTGACTGCGGTAAAAAATTTTCCAGAACCTATTACTCTTAAGCAATTGCGTGGTTATTTGGGTATGGCTGGATATTATCGACGATTTATACGTAATTTTAGCTCGTTTGCAGCACCGATGAATAACTTGTTGAAAAAGGATGAAGGTTTTCATTGGAATGACCAATGTCAAATTGCTTTTGAAAATTTAAAACAGGCTTTGATAAATGCGCCAGTTCTTGCGTATCCAAATTGGGAGGACACCGTTTATTTTAACAACAGACGCTAGTGTCGTCGGTGTTGGTGCAGTATTGGAACAAGACCAACCGGGTGAGAAAAAGCCTAAACCCATAGCCTATGCTAGCAGACCTGTAGTTGGTGCTGAGAAACGCTATAAAATTGTGGAATTGGAAGGTCTTGCAGTCGTATGGTCTTGTAAGCATTTTCAGCATTACCTACGCCATCGAGAATTTACTTTATATACCGATAATGAAGCCCTTAAATACATTTTTGCGAATGCCAAAAATCAAGGCTATACTCGAATTGCTAAATGGGCTATTGCAGTGTCAGAATTTCGTTTCAAGACTCAACATCGAAAAGGCATAGATAATCCGGTAGCTGATTGTCTTTCACGTAACCCTCAACCAGTTGTCGTTGATTCGAACGTCGACCGCGCTGAAGGTGAAAGTGAACTTATTACATCTAATAATAAATTTCAGTATGTATCTGACGAGTTTGACGTAACCGAAGATATGTTTCCGCCAGTGTGCATGATTGAAAAATATTCTGATGATGAATGGTCTCAAGCACTAAAAACTGATTCTGATTTTGGTCCTTTTATTGAATATCTTGAAAAAGGCACATTGCCTAGGGATGACCTGACTTGGACTTTAATACGTGGTCAATCCGATTTTGAGTTGAAAAACGGCATGCTTTATAGATATCGAACTGATATTCACGAGAGACGTAAAAATGGTTCTGCTCGTTTAACTTGTGACCCTAGAAAGTTTCGAAATTATATTCTCGAACAGTATCATTCTGCAATGGATACTGGTGGACATCAGGGTGTACCTCAAACTCATTATAAAGTTGCGACTAGATATTATTGGCCTAATTTACTTACGGATGTGAAGATTTTTATACGTAATTGTATTGTGTGTGCAAAGTTTACGATAGGCCCGAGGAACCCTCAAGCTCCTATGAAAATTTATCTACCAGTTACTAAACCATTCGAAAGGGTTTATGTTGATGTTATGCATTTTCCGGTTAGTAAAAAGCAGAATGTTTGTGTTTTGGTTGTAATTGATCAACTTACCCGTTGGGCAGAAGCATGGCCCCTACGAAATGAAAAGGCCGAAACTTTAATACGTGTGTTTTTGAATGAATTTATTTTGCGGTATGGGGTACCCACTGAAGTAATATCGGACCAAGGTCCAAATTTTCAAGCTGAAGTAACTACTGCTTTGTCTAAATTGATGGGTACAAAGAAACTCTCATCATTTGTAAGGCGATTCGTTTCAACATGGACGCTAAATTTCGACCAGACTTCGATAATGTTTTCGCGCCTTTCGACATCTATGATAATATTCCACAACATATTTTACAACAGCAGTTAGCAGAAGCTACCTCACCTATTGTGATTTATCATTGTAACGACCGTATGTTTGTTTAACTCCTTTTCCAGCTAGTTGTGAGGAGAATGTTAAGATTTTCCATCCATACTTGTATGCTTTTCGCCACGAATTCCAACAGTTGTTTCGAACGGAGTCTAGAAGTTTGATTGAGCTACCATCGAATCAGTTAGCTATGTTTAAGAGGAACGTATTGCGAGAACATCCTTTATGTGAACCGTGTGATCTTGAATTAGACATGCAAGATCCTGAACACTCGCATACGGGCGAGGAATTCCATCGTTTTACCATCACTTTGACTTTTCCAGTAATGACTGATGCTATTGGAAATCAACATCGAAGTTTAAAGTTCCAAGGGACAGGTAGTAATTTGCATGAAGCTACTACAGCACTTTACCTTTTTCCCAGAGATTCGTAATTGGCCACATCTTTTGATGCGGAATTTTAAGCGTACTATGTGGCTTCTAGGTCGAATCTGATAACATTGCTAATTGGAGGGCTATTCGTGATGCGTGCGCATTATTCATAGAAACGGGTCGAATCCAAGGATATCCGAAGGCTGAAAATCCAAAAAAAACGTAGAAAGGAACCTTTATATCTCGAACCATTCTTCCGTTATGTATCGCCTGCAAGCTTTATGTATACACCCGAAGGAGATATTACTTTGTTGGATGAAGATTTTAGGTTTCGGTGTGCAGAGACAGCCTACCAGTATTTCAAGTGCAAGTTGCTAGGGTTGCATGAATTGGCAGCATGGGTTTAGAGTCGTCATCTGATTATGCACGGTGTCGACATCAAGATGTATGTGGATAATAAACTGAAGCATTACCCGCACCTGCAGCGAATGTGGAAAACTACGTACCGTCCTTTATTGGCATATCAAACTGTCATTGAGAAATTCTATCAAGAGCCAGAATTGCGAATCTTTGTCTTGAATAATTGCGAGAAGTTTTTTGCTAAGTCGGCTAAGGGACATCCATTCATGGTTACCGGTTGTGACGCACGGTATAGTGAATCCAACTTTCCATCTTGTCAAACGGGTGAAGATTTTATTGGTTGCATGTATATGAATTTGCTCATGTACTTTATGGTTGATGGACCTATGGACCTAGTGGATCACAATAATCGTTTGTTGCAAGGTCATGAAATGTATCGCCGAAAAACTACCATTGGGTGGCGTATGCAACATGCGGCTAGAAATTGGTTAGATGGGAAATTTGCACCACCCTATCCTGATGTAACAGGAGGTTGTGTGTTGCCACATTTTATTACCAGGCCGCTTCTTGAGGATAAGCATCGAGGGCATCCGGATGGCACTTATTGTCCAGCAGCTCCATATGAGACTACGGCTTATTCAACTCCGACTTTGCCTTATCATTCTAGTTTGGAACATCATTTGATCCCAAAACGGCATTGTTATTTTCCGGCTGCTTTGTTGTTGAAACGTCAAACTAAGTGTACCATTCGTATGAAAGATCGTGTAGCGTTTAGACGAATTTTGCCAATTATAGTTCCGAAGCATGAACGCCATACGCGTTTAAATGTTCCTACTGCAGAAGGAAAAGTCGTTACAGTACGTTCTGCTTTGATGCCACCTAGACCTCGTCGTGATCGTAATATGTGTATCCGCAAGGTTCCGTTGAATCCTAAGTTTATTCCATCGGATTTTGGTCTACCGAAATTGCGAAATCATTGCATGCTTCCACCGATGCCATTTCCTAGACATCTGCCACCTGTCAGAGGTCCGAGTCAGGAAATTCCATTTGGGTTTCGTAGAGCTGTAAAACCTAAGAGTAAGAATACACGGCGTATTGCGAGAGAGGAATGGTTAGCAGAGGAGGAAGGGCGTTTGCAGTATGTGGGGTTTAATGCGGAACCCCGGCGCATTGTAACATCGCGCTTTGAATAGGACTCTGGTCACTGGGCTCATAAATCATCATTACGCGCAACTTGTATGGCCATCTTCGAGTTAGTGCGTAGCTGCCACACAAAGGCGCATGTCGTAGGTCTCTACGTCGTGTTTCTGTCGTGATGGTAGCATGGTTTCATTCTTTTTTTTCTTTTTCTTTTTCTAATTTTCACTTTTAATATTCTACTTTTCGCCGTAATTTTTTTGTTTTGTTGTTTTGTATTTTTATCATTTAATCGGAATTTTGTTGAAAACTGACGTTTAATATTTTTATCTTAACCTGTACTTTTGGCATGTTTATCTTATCGAAATTTTTGGAATTGTTTGAAAAGCAAGCAAAGTTTGTTAGTTAACCAGTACAAACCGTACATATTGATGGTTAACTTGAAAGAAAGAAGGAATTCATCGAGGCTTATTAATACGTGAATACTTAAAACGCCTCAGATACGTTTAAATGAAGATTTTTACCTTTAATTGAAGTTTGGCTTGCTATCTATCATGTAATTTTGTCGTATTTAATCCCTATAGTTAATCCAGTATTATTTTTGAAGTTAGTTAGTATTTTTGTTCGTTTACCGGTATAATTTTGCATTCTATACTTTGGCATTACCAACTTGGCATTTTGTTTACTTAATTCGTTTTTTGTCATTTTTGCTTATTCTTTGCCGTATGTTAATCTAAACGCCTAAAAATCCAAAAATATTGTGTTAGTTTGTGTAGTTATTTCATGTACAGTTATTTTGTTGTCTTTTGTAATTATGTTTCGGCAAGCCACACTTCACAGTGACTTATTTTTCTGCTTTGTATACTTCTGCTGCGATTAGAGTTAGTACTTATTTTTAATCACACATACCTGACAAAGCTCAAGTGCCATGACGGTGTAACATAGTTTTCTCTTTTGTAATCTTTCCTTTCCTTTCTATCTTGAAATTAGTTTTCATACAGCTCGGAAATCAAAGTTATTAAGGTGTACACATGTTTCATGTAAATCAGTAGTTTCCTTAACCTTGGAGTGAATCTCTAGTCTTTTCTGTAAAAACGTGATCTCTGTAAAAACGTAGAATTTTCTTTCTGTCTTTCTCTTTTATCTTTTCTATCTCGCGCTTATCTTCTCTAAATTCTTGGCACAGAATCTCAAGTTCCGAGTACGAGTTTTCTTTCTCAATGTTTGTCTAACCCCCTTTGTGTTTCAGCTTTACGGCTCTTTCATTGGTGTTTTTCAACGGTGCTTTGAACGGTGCAAGTTGCCGGTGCTACCATTCTTCCGACCAGGCTCGAGGGCCGGTGCCCCACAGTAGCCATACCACTGCCATATTGAAAAATGCCTTATTTCATAGTCATATTTGTTTGTCATACTTGTTATAGTCATTTTTATAGTCTTCTTGCCTTTAAAATTTTTTCTATTCACTTTAAACTTTAGCCTTAACCGCTTGCCTTAATTTTTGTCATGTTATATTGTTTATATTTGTTTGTCTATTTAGATTCTGTTGTTCGTTTCTGTTTAGCTAGATTTTGGAATTGTTTTGTGGAATTCGTAGGTACTCATTTCTTTCGCGCGGGGTGAAACGATAACAAAAGCATTGAAAAACTGAGAATTTGATAACGTACTGTTAGCTCATCTTTGTTAGGACTTATTAGGATATATGTATAGATATTATTGCTGTTTGTTAAATTATGTTTGAAATTCTCTTTGAAATTTATTGGGATTTTGTATTTTCTTTAAACTGCTATTTGCTATTGCACAATTCCGAGAGATGAGGGCTTTAAGCCAAGGGCCAAGAGTTGAGCTAAGACGGGTTGTGCTGTAAACGGCAGTTTTTGTCTGGGCTTTTTCTTATTTAACTGTGAACCTGTAATCCTACTGTTAATGTTTGAAATTAGTTTTTGTCTGTTAGAATATGTATAGTTTGTTTGTTTTGCTCTTATATTTTTGCTATATTTACTCCTTTTGAATTTCGCTGTATAGAATATCTTGTACCTCTTTGTTATATTCTGTACTTGTTTAGCTAGGATTATCATTCTCTGTTGTCTGCTATAAATGTTGTACCTTTTGACTACTGCTGTACAGATGCCATGTTATATATAATCTTTTGAAATCTTGTTATAAAGTATAATACTTGTCATATCTTACTCTCTGTACAGTCATTTATTTTCGCATTGTCTGGCCAGTTTATAACTATACTTGTAAGAGTGTGAGTTTTGTGTGTTGGGATGAGTTGTGTGAATGGGGTTTTCTAACCATAGAGGCTTTAGGGTACACTTTTTCATATGGGGTCTCGATCCTTTATTTTCGATTTCTACTTACTCTCTTTTCATTATATAAATTTGAATCGCAGTATCGTTTAAAATGTTATCAAGTTACGTGCAAGTCAGCAGTTAATCCCCAGTTTCGCTTAGCCTGCATTTGACTACCACTTCGCTACCTAACTTTTCTATTTTCTTTAAACTTTGTACTTTCTTTTGTAAGTCTCTTGGCTTACTTCTGAAGTTACTTTTCTTTCATGGGCAGTAAAAGCGCCAAGACTTCTTAACGGTTGCTTACTGGTCGCCCATGTAGTTTTCTTTTTCTTGAAATTTTCCATCAATTTTTAATTCTCGAATTATGGTAGCAACTCTCGTTATCTCAGAATTTTTAGCAGGCGCTAAAAAACTTTCGCAGGGGGATGATGTGAAAAACCAGCTATTACGGTCTGCGATTCTACCATCCTTTCTAACAATCAATCATATTATTCTTAAAGATGTGTGAAAACTTAGGCTTAAGGTGATGAGTCATCAAATGAATCATTAGCTAATTATGTCAATTAATCAGTAGAGTGTTGGATTCTTGTTGTGAACAGTCGGCCGTAGCGCCAATTATTATTATTATTTGTGCCGCCCCATTTTATGATCCATAAACTGTAAGTTACATTAAAGTTCCTTGTAAGCCACCACTGCCTTTTATTGATTAGGGTAGAACTAGGGATTTACTAGTTTCGAAGGGAAGTTGCACCCGTTTAGAACCTGCATTTGATTCGCCAGTCAATTCCCGGTTTAGTTACCGGGCAGTAAACTCGTGGATTGATATAAGCATTTCGTTGGACTCCTGCAGTTTCCATTGTTGCTTGCCGGGTCTGCTGTGATAGTAATCACCCGATTTCAAGTAAAAGTTGTCTTCCATCGTGACTGAAGATGCATTAGCGTTTTCGCAGTTATTACGAATGGGGTGATCCGTCGTTAAGGTGACTCATTAGTAACTACAGTAGTTCAAAAGTTGGAGGTATATATATTTTAACCAAGCATCGGACAAGATTGCATCAATGTGTCACAAATCCAAACGTAAAAATAAATTTTATGCCTTTGCCCAACAATATTTTAGGAGACACTTTGGGTTCGCTATAAAAATTACATGGCTATTCAAAAACGCGTCACAACAGTTTGGGAACAAATTCAAACTTTAGCTTGGTTCGATTGTGCTTGGGTGGCTCAATCGGTAGAGCGTTGGCCTAGATCGCCAGAGGTTGTGGGTTCAATCTTTCGTTTCCCTTATATTTGTTTGTTATTATACTTTTAATAAGCGACTTTTCATAAGCTAAAAGTTATTGCAAATTTTTATGCAAAGCTCGCTTATGATATTTGCTCAATTTAATTCCAAAATCGCTTATTTTTATTTGATTAAAACTTTTATGCAACGCAAATTTACTTGTTGTATATGACTTATTATATTTTTATGCAACGGGTCCCTCCTGGTGATCCGGTCCGCTTAGTGACTCGAACTGATCCGGTAACGGGGTGACCCAGTTTCATCTCTGAAATTCATTGAAATTCAATCATAAGAATTTATGCGTTTCCCCATGCTGCACTGAACATGTGTTAAAACTGGACAATATTAAGGCCGGCACGAAAGTATTAAGTTACGTTCATTAAATTCTTTTCAGACGTACTACGAGATACTAAAATTTTCATTTAACACTTGTTCAGATATGTTCAATGCAGGAGTGCAAATGCAAATCGTATATCGTGCAGATTTGAATTCTAACAGCTAACATTTGTTGGTTGAGGGATGTTTAAATTTTAGTCGTTTAGAATATCTTCCTGCTTGATACTTTCTTCTTGTTTGTGAGAACTTATTACTTCAAAATTCAGGAGCAGCTGAAATTCACTGGATTAGATTAGTGAAAACGAAAATTAGGTGCAACTCTCATGTCTTGTTTTATTTTACGTGGGTCGACGCATTGGCTAGTTTCTCTAGAAAGTGAGTAAACAGAACATTGTTTCAGCAACAGTTCTAATAATTAATGTAAAAAAACTAAAGTCTGACCAAAAAATGTAGAAAGCGAAATTGTTTGCTTTATATCTCGTAAACGCTTCAAGATAACTGCCATAAATTATATATTTTCTGAACCGGAATGATGAGATCTTTCTTCTCGTGAAAAAAGTTTTTTGAAATTTCCCGTGCGATTTCAATGGGTGCCGCTTTTATATGTCCAGAAGGATTGGTAAATGCTACAACCACGATTTTTTCAGGAAAATTTTCCCCTTGCCCGAATGTCCTACACACCAAATTTCAGCTTTGTTGGTTGAAAATTGCGTGAGTTATTCCATTTTTTAGATTTTCAAAATCCTTTGATCTTTGCCGCTTTTTCGACTTTGACTGGTTGTTACTCGCCACTCGCTCAACGATAAAAATTTTTTGATTGGATTCTCAGGACCGCCTGGGTGTCCGCTTTCATCTGATATAAGTGGTATTTCAAAATTTGAAAGTCGATTTTTTCGAAAAATACCACTTTTTGACCCAAAATTTCGGCAAAGCGAATCCAGCAAAAGTGAATAAAAATAACATAATCGTAAAGTTCATTATGAGCTGAATCCAACGATATAAAGATTTCGTGGCTACGACTTATATTGCGCCAGCAATGAATTTTTAAACATTTCCCTTATTTCAAGCTGGTTTTTGGCTTCCTTTGATGTTGCCGCCTAGATTTACCTGAACCAGCGTAAACTAGCAAAAACCAGCTGAAATAAGGAAAATGTTTAAAAATTCATTGCTGGCGCAATATAAGTCGTAGCCACGAAATCTTTATATCGTTGGATTCAGCTCATAATGAACTTTACGATTATGTTATTTTTATTCACTTTTGCTGGATTCGCTTTGCCGAAATTTTTGGGTCAAAAAGTGGTATTTTTCGAAAAAATCGACTTTCAAATTTTGAAATACCATGGATATCAGATGAAAGCGGACACCCAGGCGGTCCTGAAAATCCAATCAAAAAATTTTTTCGTTGAGCGAGTGGCGAGTAACAACCAGTCAAAGTCGAAAAAGCGGCAAAGATCAAAGGATTTTGAAAATCTAAAAAATGGAATAACTCACGCAATTTTCAACCAACAAAGCTGAAATTTGGTGTGTAGGACATTCGGGCAAGGGGAAAATATTCCTGAAAAAATCGTGGGTGTAGCTTTTACCAATCCTTCTGGACATATAAAAGCGGCACCCTTTGAAATCGCACGGGAAATTTCAAAAAAAATTTTTCACGAGAAGAAAGATCTCATCATTCCGGTTCAGAAAATATATAATTTATGGCAGTTATCTTGAAGCGTTTACGAGATATAAAGCCAACAATTTCGCTTTCTACATTTTTTGGTCAGACTTTAGAATATTTTGTTTGAACTAGATTATTTGTACTATGCTTGCAATTAATTAATGCATCACTGATCACACTCAAAGAACAAGTAAGATGTAAAACGTTGTCTCAACCAAAACAATGAATTTTTAATGGAGGACGTTTAAGCAGTTGAGGGAGAGGTTAATAACTTTGATCTTGTCCAAAACTAAATAGTAATTAGTTGAAAGTATGGGTTGGATTTCGCACTTGGCAACTGTTTCCAAAATGCGCACACATCCACACGCACACACAAAGACACACTCTAACACATACACGTAAACACA
>JASAND010028167.1:0-18447 GCA_030248195.1 Trissonchulus latispiculum | reverse complement strand
ATGTGTCTTGTTTCTTATGTTGTTGATATGGTAACTCTGAAGTGACGTACTTCTGGGTTATAGATATTCCGTAGGGCTCGTTGCAAACAAGTTATTAATTGATTTCTGGATAACCCATTTCTGGATAACCCACCCCAGGTCCAGATTCCGCACAACTTGATCAAATGAGCTAAAATTTGGTATGGGTAGGTATGTTTTCAATCACGCTGAGTTCAAATATCGCAAAATTTTTCGATTTCACGAAATTAGATTTTTTCGATTCGTCAGGTTGTATTCAGGGGTTTTCTAGGTCGCAGAACACGAATCTGAAATCCGTTTTTCGATTCAGCTTTTCGTTAGCTCAGTATAAGCTTACATCCTAAGCTTAGAACTTTAGCTTATATTGAGCTAACGAAAAGCTGAATCGAAAAAGGGATTTCAGATTCGTGTTCTGCGACCTCGAAAACCCCTGAATATAACTTTTCAGCATAATCAAAGACAAAAAAAATTTCGATTCCCCTTGGTCCCCTCTTGCGAATCGAAAAATTATAATTTCGCGAGATCGAAAAATTTTGCGATATTTGAACTCTGTGTGGTCGATAAAATACCCATACCAAATTTCAGCTCATTTGATCAAGTTTTGCGGAATCTGGGCCGGGGGTGGGTTATCCTGAAATGATCCGATTAATATTTAGTTCACATTTTGCTCAAACAGCTGCCGCACCTAGCATCACTAATAATCAACTATTAATTTTGTCCAGCTGGTCTCAGCTTGATTTTATGTAACAGAAAATCTGTATGTAGCAAAATGTTTTGTCCTATATTAAGTGATGTTCACACGTTAACCAACAGCTTATACTGTTCAGAAAAACATGCTAGAAAATTTGCGCAGAACCACACTTCGCTTTCTTCGTACCAGTTTACTAATTCTTCGTTTCAGTCGTTTTCCTGTCTTCTCTAGGACATTTCCGCCTTCCGTTCTCCTGTCCGGTTGGCCGGAGTATTGGGAGGTGGGCCGCACTTCCACTGTCCAGTTCATAATTGTCTCTAGCAAGTAATCGTTTGGCTAACAGTATTGGCAATACCAGTACAGATGTTGGCTGTTGTTGTTGTTGTTGTTGTTGTTGTTGTTGTTGTTGCTGTTGCGGTTTTCGTTGTCGACAAGGCGATTCTTCGCTTCGTATAAGATCGGCTTCGGTTTCCTCTAGTTTCCCTTCCGTTTCGTTTGCATCTTTGTCATCACATAGCTTAAATATTGGATGTTGGATAGATTTTCCAGTTCGATCGTTACTGAGTTTTGAAATCGATTTTTGAGTCGAGCATAACTGTTACTGTTATCGACGTAGTCTTCGTAATCGGACAGTTCGGATTCTTCACCGGACGAAATTGAATCCCAGCAGCAGCGGTATATCGCTTTTGGTTCTTCGCAGCAGGCTTCGTTGTCGATAGTATTGGACGTTTGCTGAAATCAAGAGTACATTATATACGTATATATATATATTTTATATATATATATTATATACGTATGTATACTTGCTGAAATTAAAACAAACATGAATTCACTAGTTACTAAGACTTGTAAACTGCGTGGAGCACGCGCCGAGTCTCTTAATTTATTGCCATGACATCTCCTGTTATCATGGCAGTCTAAAATTGTTGTGAATTTTATGTGAATATCTCTGATGAGAGGGACCAGTCAGTAAGAAGCTGTCTGAAATAGGATCGCTTGCGTCGGATAAGCTTTCATTATTGATCGGAGAAGTCCTCGTTAGTACCAGGTAAATTGTGTAAAGTGTACTTTTAACCTTAAGAGAACTAAAAGTTTTAATTTTGTCTTCCGCGAAAGGAAATATTTCAATTATGTCTACCGACGGACTGGTTTTTTTTCTAGGCAAAAATTTCTGGGGGAAAGTCTGGGGGGCACGGATTTCTGGGGGGGGGGCTAAAAAGGCTTAAAAAATAGCTATTTTTTGCTGCTGAGCTAAAATATAAACTATTTTTAACCTAAATTCAAGCTTAAAATAGCTAAAAAATGTCTAAAAATTCGGCGAAGCCAGAAAAATTTTTCAAACTTTACCCTCAAAACCCTATTTTCCGGGCACTTTAAAGTTCTGGGGGGGGAAGGCCCGAATCCTGGGGGGGCGACCCACGTCTGGGGGGGGGCGAATTTCTGGGGTGGTCGCCCCCCCCCGGTAGTAAAAAGCCAGAAGGACATGTTTAGTCAACCAAATACCAGCGACACTTTCGTTTCCAAAATTGGCAATAATTTTAAAAAGCGTATATACATTATAATATTGCTTTACGAAGTTCTAAAATGAATGCAACCGCAGATTGTCACTGTAAAGCCAGTAAACCTTACCGTGAATTTTGTTTTTGGCCATGTCAGATTATATTATAACTGGCGAAGTTTTCTTAGATCATAACCAAGTTGCTGTATTTGGTTGGGCTGTGCTGATGTCAAGCAAATGGCGTAGCTAATTATAATACTCTGTCTGTATAGTTGGGTCACAAAGGTAGCACTTCCAGGCTTTAATAAAACACTTTGTGATTGTCAAGGCTAAATTATTAGCTTTCGAAGCTTCCGTCTTGTCAAACTTACGCCACACTGCGCATTCCAGCTTTACCTACATTAATAATAAATAATAAAAGTTTCTCAACACTTCCAGTATTGTTAGGGAACAAGCATGAACAAAATTGCACGACGTGTTTCATAAATAAGACGTAAGACAGGATAAGACAAAGTTGTTCATGTTAGGAAATGAGCTAATTTCAGCGAGAACAAGAACAAGAACCTAGCAACATTATCAGTTCACTGTACGTAAGTGTAAGAACTGAGCATAATTAACAGAATGTCTGTCTGCATTAGAATTTATTGCGTGTTTACTCACAGAACTAGAATTATTCCACTTTAGGAACAAAAAGGGGGACTAGAGGAAAAATGTTATTGAATTTCTCCTTTGGCTGTCTTAACATACCGAACTAGCACATGCCTTAAGTCTACGTTCATGTACATTTATATATTTGGGGGCAAAATATGCTTTCTTGCCCACTCATTTCAAAAAACCTGATGTCATCATTTGCTAGACGTTCGTCTTGTGACCAACTCTTTCTAGAACTCAAGCAACTACATAACTAAGCACTACCTACCAAGAACAGTACGTCACTTGTAGATGCAAGCGGTTGAGAAAGATTGCAGCTGTTAAGCTTGTCATGGATTTATTCAAAAGGCTATTGTAGTTCTTGAAACTGATTGGAAAAAATGTGACAGAATATGAATTCATGTGTATTCATCGAGAAACACGATACAGAACGCAGAACAGAGCAAAACTCCTAGAAACAAAGTGTGTATATAGAAGATTTAATTTTGAGCATAATATAACAAACGAACGATATGGTTGCATGGTGGCTTCTTTGCATAGGGTTTCTGTCTTTGTTCTAAGAATATTTGCAAGTTGTTATGATGTCACATGAAGCCCGTCTGCTTTTTCGGGTAGGGCTTAGTAGGTCGCAATTCCAAATATGAAACCTGAGGGTTGAATTAATACAGTGCTAGGTAAAACCACATACGTATAAAATATTCGTACCTACTGAAGGAGTATGTTGGCGGTAACAGGTGAAAAATTATGCAGGAATTTGAACGAGAATGTTGAATCTACACACAAGTTAAGTCTCAGAACGATAAAGAGTCAAAACCGACACCAGTTCACGGATCCACAGAGAATACGCGGATAATACGTATCAGCGTACGCGGAGGACGCGAAAATAAGTTAATCTTATTTTAATAAGATAAGTTAATATTAATTAATTAATTAACTTATTAATCATAATAAGTTAATCTAAGCCACTGTCAAGAATGAACATTTTTTTGAGCGAATGAATATAAGCAATTCTATAACCCCCCAGGAACGTTTGCAGCGAGTAATAGCCAGGAGTCGCCTGACGAAGGGACCACACACACCGGTCGCATGATTAAGGTTGGTTAGAGTTCTGGCTGTCCACGTTTTGATATTTTACCATTCTCACAAGTTACAGTAAAAATCAGTTATTTGCAGACTTCTACTTAGATTGTGATAAAATTAACGGTATATATATATATATATATATATATATCTATATATATATATATATATATATATATATATATATATATATCATGTGTATTCATGCGAGCAACCAGGGCAGGCTTTTTGTTTTTTAGCATTTGCTGGATAAAGTGTGCACTGCCGTGGAAACTGATCTGGAGATTATCCATTCATACACATTTGCAGTTGGATGATCGAAATCCTTTACTACTCCCAGTGAGCAGGTTCTGCTGGCGTAGTAGTAGTAGTGTACCTCTTTGCAATCTTACAGTACACTGCTCCGGTTGCCACCACAAGATTTGGCAATACCGTCATTAGCATTAAACGTGAGTATACTAGGTCTGTTTCAAGTTAATAGTCTTAGCAACCTATTTACGGACATTTCAAGAAAGTTAGTAATCACGATTTCATAGTTGTGGCAACTCAAAGACGCGCATCGAAGCGTTTCTTTGTCTGTTTGCCTTCCTTTTAGCAGTTTAAAATTAGATTAAATTAAAATAAATAAATAAATTAAAATTAAATTAGATCATAGCGGATTCATGTTCATGAGAACATATGCAAATATCTACGCTTGCACGTCTTGCGGCAACATGAAAAAGGACTTAAGAAACGCGCTGAACTGACTCAGTGCACATCATCCCGAAATTCCAGGAATGGAAAAATAATGGTGGTAAAAACAACCTGGAACTTGTTCATAAACTTGCATAAAAAACAAAGTTGGCGAGTTATGTGAAAATCATTTTATTTCCCATGTAATTTTTTGTCCATGAATTCCTTGACAAGTCTGTGGATGGGATCTTGTAGTTTAGGTCACGTGGGACGTTATCTGGAAAAGACATTCTACAATCTAACAACCGTGGCGCTCACGACTGGCGAACCTATGCTGAAATGGCCATTCTGGCGAAACAGAAATATGACCTGGATCTGATCCAGCTCACTTGCCCTGTCAGCAGCTTGAACAGGTTCACTGAAAATTTTGAGAAATTTGATATTATGAAAAATGTTTGAGAATTAGTCACATTGAAATTGTTTATCTTTGTTAAGTTTCTAGGGATAATAATTTTAGAGGCTTTTCTGCTGTAATCTGAGCTTTGAAGAAAATTACGATAGCTTTACAGACATAGAAACTGTAGTGGTGCTCTAACCTTAGCTGACAAAACCACCTGTGTTTCATATTCAATATTGACATTTAAGGATAACAAGTGTTTGTCAACATGCAGCGCGCAGACGCTTTATACCCATATTATGTAGGGGCTAATACGTCTGACTGTTTTAGGGTTTGGAACCCTGAAAAACGGTTTGACCTGAGATTCTAGCAGCCACAAAATGCGCTTGCGGTAACAGCAAATTGGGGTGGGGGTTATTTCCAAGCTAACAGCTTTTAAATGTCTACAAAAATTACAAAAATGCGACAACAATCCTACCGTTGTATTCATAATTCCCATGCCATGAGTGCGAATAGAGTTGGCCACATGCTTGATATTGATGGTGTTTAAATGCTTATTGTTGCTGGTCTTCTCCACAAAAATCTACAAAAAATGAAATAATGAATGTGGGAAAAAATATGGAAACTGGAAAATACTAGGCGAGAACGAAACTAGGCAGAAAATAGTCTGTTTTTCATCTGGGTTTACTTTAGTGGGGGGAGGGCGCCCCCCCCACTTTTTTGGGCTACTCACCCTAAGGTGCCCAGAAATTTTTGGATTTTTGGTCAAAATTTTCAAGATTTCCCAGCTTCGTCGGAAATTTTTGATAGAAAATCGCCTTTTTGGTGCTAAAACTTGATTTTTGAGCACTTTTAAGCATACTTATAGCAGTGTATGTGGAAAACAAGCTATTCATACTGCGTTTTTAGCATTTTTGGCCCATTTTATTCCCCCCATCAGTGGGGGAGGCGTTCCCCCACTCCCCCCCCACTTATCTTTGCCTAAAATAAACCCAGATCGTGACAGTAAATTCGCCAACAAATACAAAGTTTTGCTACCGTTTCCAAAACTAATAGCTTACAAATTATTTCTTATCGTTAACGTATGGCGTGCATTTACCTGATTGTTCAAATTATACATATATTTAGCCACAAATATGTGAATGTTTCTCATTATTTCCAGGACATCTAAACCCTAAAACAGTCAGACATTCATCAGTTATGAAGGTTGAAAAGCAATTGCATGTTGACAAACACTTGTTATCCTTAAATGTCAATATTGAATATGAAACAAAGGTGGTTTTGTCAGCTAAGGTTAGAGCACCACTACAGTTTCTATGTGCTGTAAAGCTATCGTAATTCTCTTCAAAGCTCAGATTACAGCAGAAAAAAGCCTCTAAAATTATTATCCCTAGAAACTTAACAAAGATAAACAATTTCAATGTGACTAATTCTCAAACATTTTTCATAATATCAAATTTCTCAAAATTTTCAGTGAACCTGTTCAAGCTGCTGACAGGGCAAGTGAGCTTCGACCAGATCCAGGCCATATTTCTGTTTCGCCAGAATGGCCATTTCAGCATAGGTTCGCCAGTCGTGGAGCGCCACGGTTGTTAGATTGTAGAATGTCTTTTCCAGATAACGTTCCACGTGACCTAAACCACAAGATCCCATCCACAGACTTGTCAAGGAATTCATGGACAAAAAATTACACGGGAAATAAAATGATTTTCACATAACCCAGCCAACTTTGTTTCTTGTATGAAGTATAGGAACAAGTTCCTAGGTTACGTAATATACCACCATTATTTTTCCATTCCCGGAATTTATTTCTGGGATGAATGCGCACTTGAGTCAAGTTAGCGCGTTTCTTAAGCCTTTTTCATAGTTGCAGTCGCAAGTGGACAAGCGTAGATATTTGCATATGTTCATCATGAACATGAATCCGCTATGATCTAATTTAATTTTAATTTATTTATTTATTTTAATTTAATCTAATTTTAAACTGCTAAAAGGAAGGCAAACAGACAAAGAAACGCTTCGATGCGCGTCTTTGAGTATGCACAACTATGAAATCGTGATTACTAACTTTCTTGAAATGTCCGTAAATAGGTTGCTAAGACTATTAACTTGAAACAGAGCCTAGTATACTCACGTTTAATGCTAATGACGGTATTGCCAAATCTTAGCGGTGGCAACCGGAGCAGTGTACTGTAAGATTGCAAAGAGGTACTACTACTACTACTACTGCCAGCAGAACCTGCTGCACTGGGAGTAGTAAAGGGATTTCGATCATCCAACTGCAAATGTGTATGAATGGATAATCTCAGATCAGTTTCCACGGCAGTGCACACTTTATCCAGCAAATGCTAAAAAACAAAAAGCCTGCCCATGGTTGCTCGCATGAATCACACATGATATATATATATATATATATATATATATATATATATATATATATATATATATATATATATATATATACCGTTAATTTTATCACAATCTAAGTAGAAGTCTGCAAATAACTGATTTTTACTGTAACTTGTGAGAATGGTAAAATATCAAAACGTGGACAGCCAGAACTCTAACCAACCTTAATCATGCGACCGGTGTGTGTGGTCCCTTCGTCAGGCGACTCCTGGCTATTACTCGCTGCAAACGTTCCTGGGGGGCTATAGAATTGCTTATATTCATTCGCTCAAAAAAATGTTCATTCTTGACAGTGGCTTAGATTAACTTATTATGATTAATAAGTTAATTAATTAATTAATATTCAACTTATCTTATTAAAATAAGATTAACTTATTTTCGCGTCCTCCGCGTACGCTGATACGTATTATCCGCGTATTCTCTGTGGATCCGTGAACTGGTGTCGGTTTTGACTCTTTATCGTTCTGAGACTTAACTTGTGTGTAGATTCAACATTCTCGTTCAAATTCCTGCATAATTTTTCACCTGTTACCGCCAACATACTCCTTCAGTAGGTACGAATATTTTATACGTATGTGGTTTTACCTAGCACTGTATTAATTCAACCCTCAGGTTTCATATTTGGAATTGCGACCTACTAAGCCCTACCCGAAAAAGCAGACGGGCTTCATGTGACATCATAACAACTTGCAAATATTCTTAGAACAAAGACAGAAACCCTATGCAAAGAAGCCACCATGCAACCATATCGTTCGTTTGTTATATTATGCTCAAAATTAAATCTTCTATATACACACTTTGTTTCTAGGAGTTTTTGCTCTGTTCTGCGTTCTGTATCGTGTTTCTCGATGAATACACATGAATTCATATTCTGTCACATTTTTTCCAATCAGTTTCAAGAACTACAATAGCCTTTTGAATAAATCCATGACAAGCTTAACAGCTGCAATCTTTCTCAACCGCTTGCATCTACAAGTGACGTACTGTTCTTGGTAGGAAGTGCTTAGTTATGTAGTAGCTTGAGTTCTAGAAAGAGTTGGTCACAAGACGAACGTCTAGCAAATGATGACATCAGGTTTTTTGAAATGAGTGGGCAAGAAAGCATATTTTGCCCCCAAATATATAAATGTACATGAACGTAGACTTAAGGCATGTGCTAGTTCGGTATGTTAAGACAGCCAAAGGAGAAATTCAATAACATTTTTCCTCTAGTCCCCCTTTTTGTTCCTAAAGTGGAATAATTCTAGTTCTGTGAGTAAACACGCAATAAATTCTAATGCAGACAGACATTCTGTTAATTATGCTCAGTTCTTACACTTACGTACAGTGAACTGATAATGTAAGCTAGGTTCTTGTTCTTGTTCTGCTGAAATTAGCTCATTTCCTAACATGAACAACTTTGTCTTATCCTGTCTTACGTCTTATTTATGAAACACGTCGTGCAATTTTGTTCATGCTTGTTCCCTAACAATACTGGAAGTGTTGAGAAACTTTTATTATTTATTATTAATGTAGGTAAAGCTGGAATGCGCAGTGTGGCGTAAGTTTGACAAGACGGAAGCTTCGAAAGCTAATAATTTAGCCTTGACAATCACAAAGTGTTTTATTAAAGCCTGGAAGTGCTACCTTTGTGACCCAACTATACAGACAGAGTATTATAATTAGCTACGCCATTTGCTTGACATCAGCACAGCCCAACCAAATACAGCAACTTGGTTATGATCTAAGAAAACTTCGCCAGTTATAATATAATCTGACATGGCCAAAAACAAAATTCACGGTAAGGTTTACTGGCTTTACAGTGACAATCTGCGGTTGCATTCATTTTAGAACTTCGTAAAGCAATATTATAATGTATATACGCTTTTTAAAATTATTGCCAATTTTGGAAACGAAAGTGTCGCTGGTATTTGGTTGACTAAACATGTCCTTCTGGCTTTTTACTACAGGGGGGGGGGCGCCCACCCCCGAAATTCGCCCCCCCCCCCCAGACTTGGGTCGCCCCCAGGATTCGGGCCTTCCCCCCCCCCAGAACTTTAAAGTGCCCGGAAAATAGGGTTTTGAGGGTAAAGTTTGAAAAATTTTTCTGGCTTCGCCGAATTTTTAGACATTTTTTAGCTATTTTAAGCTTGAATTTAGGTTAAAAATAGTTTATATTTTAGCTCAGCAGCAAAAAATAGCTATTTTTTAAGCCTTTTTCGCCCCCCCCCCAGAAATCCGTGCCCCCCAGACTTTCCCCCAGAAATTTTTGCCTAGGAAAAAAACCAGTCCTTCTGTAGAAATAATTGAAATATTTCCTTTCGCGGAAGACAAAAGTAAAACTTTTAGTTCTCTTAAGGTTAAAAGTACACTTTACACACTTTACCTGGTACTAACGAGGACTTCTCCGATTAATAATGAAAGCTTATCCGACGCAAGCGATCCTATTTCAGACAGCTTCTTACTGACTGGTCCCTCTCATCAGAGATGTTCACATAAAATTCACAACAATTTTAGACTGCCATGATAACAGGAATCATGGCACAAATTAAGAGACATCGGCGCGTGCTCCACGCAGTTTACAAGTCTTAGTAACTAATTAATTCATGTTTGTTTTTAATTTCAGCAAGAGTACATACGTATATAATATATATATATAAAATATATATATATACGTATATAATGTACTCTTGATTTCAGCAAACGTCCAATACTATCGACAACGAAGCCTGCTGCGAAGAACCAAAAGCGATATACCGCTGCTGCCGGGGGATTCAATTTCGTCCGGTGAAGAATCCGAACTGTCCGATTACGAAGACTACGTCGATAACAGTAACAGTTATGCTCGACTCAAAAATCGATTTCAAAACTCAGTAACGATCGAACTGGAAAAATCTATCCAACATCCAATATTTAAGCTATGTGATGACAAAGATGCAAACGAAACGGAAGGGAAACTAGAGGAAACCGAAGCCGATCTTATACGAAGCGAAGAATCGCCTTGTCGACAACGAAAACCGCAACAGCAACAACAACAACAACAACAACAACAACAACAACAACAGCCAACATCTGTACTGGTATTGCCAATACTGTTAGCCAAACGATTACTTGCTAGAGACAATTATGAACTGGGACAGTGGAAGTGCGGCCCACCTCCCAATAATTCCGGCCAACCGGACAGGAGAACGGAAGGCGGAAATGTCCTAGAGAAGACAGGAAAACGACTGAAACGAAGAATTAGTAAACTGGTACGAAGAAAGCGAAGTGTGGTTCTGCGCAAATTTTCTAGCATGTTTTTCTGAACAGTATAAGCTGTTGGTTAACGTGTGAACATCACTTAGTATAGGACAAAACATTTTGCTACATACAGATTTTCTGTTACATAAAATCAAGCTGAGACCAGCTGGACAAAATTAATAGTTGATTATTAGTGATTAGTGCGGCAGCTGTTTGAGCAAAATGTGAACAGTTGCGGGAATTCCGGGTTTTCTAAATTTCCGGTTTTTGAAAATTTTCTTCAATACCCACAATATAGGTATCATTCGAAAGCTCTTAAGGTGGTGATTCCTTTTGGGCACATATTGTTGATTGACGGTTGAAATCAAGATGAAATTTGATGAAACTTTCCAAATTAAGTTCTTTTAGCATTCTAACACCCTCCGCGCAATCCCGCTTCAAAAATTCGAGATTTCCGTTCAGGGTGGGTTTTCTCAATTTCTGAACGTTAGTCAGTAAATGCATAGCTTTGATTACGTTCATTCGAAAGATCTTGTTGAGCTCTACATTTTTGCTTTTTGAAGTACCTTTCTAGCTTTTCGCTATCGTAAGATATAGTCGATTTTCCTATTTTGGCGTTGAAAACTTGTCATTTTTGCAGAAATTAAATAACGCGCCATTTCTTGAGCTACGTAAGTCGTAAAATTAAACTACCAGTGTCAATTTGAAGGTCTTGTCGAGACCGATTATCCGTGACATTATAATCTTCTAATTTCTACCCCGTACGCTTCTATCATTGAAAATGTAGTTTTTGCAAAAACATGACCAAATTTTTCCAGCGATTGTGGAGCATTTACTATGCAAGCTAGATGGTTGCCACTTACTGGACGTATTTTACACTAAAATACCCAGGGACCCCGATTGCTGCTTTCCAGCTAAAGTGGTCGCTTGCCAAAGTAGGCAAAATCCAGGTTGCGCATACATTTTAGCTAATTTCTTTATAACGAAGAGCGGTTTCATAATAACTAAAAAAGGGTCCCCAGCTATTTGATAGTGGAATCGAATGATGTGGCCGATGCCTCACGAAAAAATTTACTTTAGTATGCAAAAAATCTGGAAAATTAAATTACTTCGAAAATGCAGTAAAATAATTTCTAAGAACTAAAGTTAGTTTGGTTGTATTCATTAGAAAGAGCAAATGTGAAGCTGCATTTTGATATAAAAATGGCTTCTTAACTCCAAGTAATGGTTGAGTAATAATGGTTCAAAGTTGATGCCTCCAAATGGAATCACCACCTTAAGGAGCAGAACAACTTTTGTGATAGAATGAATTCTTGAAACTGAATTCCCGGAATTCGAGAAAACAGGATTTTCCAGAATTCAAAAATTTTCTCCAACACTTCGCAATGGGTATTATTTGAAAGCTCTTCTTGAGGAGCTGAACAACTTTTGTAATAGAATAAATTACTGAAAATGTACCAAATTAGCGGAATTCACGAAAGCCTGGTTTACCTTTGGCTAGGGACTTTTTCGTGCTTCCGAGAAGCATTTCTGCCAGTTGGTTACCTCATCAAGAGCTTTCAAATGACACACATATTATGAGGGTATTGAAGAAAATTTTTAACATCCGAAAAACCCGATTTTCGCGAATTTCCCTGATTGAGTGCATTTTGCATTCAGTGCACACAGTTTCTTCTGTTACAAAAGTTATTCAGCTCGTTAAGAGCTTTCGAATTATACCAACCTTGTTGGTATTAGAGAAAGTTTTCAAAATTCGGAAATTCTAAAAACGCGGAATTCCCGCAACCGGCTTCATTTCGTGACGGTTTGTAAGAGCAAACATATGATTTCGATCATTCGACCGTACGGGCCTATTTTTAGTGGGGGGGGGGTTCGCCCTGTAAGTACAAACTTGAAGGGGTTAAAGTTAACTCAACTTAGATTCAAACTAATGGTGAACGGATTCCGGCTCAAATTAATAATAGCAAAATACAATTATATATAATTATTAAACCATACATTGATCAAAGCATTGACTACAGTTTCTACACATTGTTTCTATTAGTGATGTGGATCGGATCGGCAAAATCGATCCGATCCGCGATCCGGAGGCCGGATCGGATCGGATCGGATCGGTAGACCTGCTGGATCGGTCTGGATCGGATCGCTTGAGTCAGCCGGATCGGCGATCCGACTTGATACCCAACATCACATAAAATTAAACCGTACCCGACTCATTGTGACAGAACTTGTTTTCTATCACTGCACTGCTTGGTGCGTACGTTGCTAGTACAATATTTTCCTTCTACAAACCAAACTTGATTTTGGTTTTGGGTCTCTCAAACTTAGCATTCAGTAAGTATGTAACAACTTATTACAGCAACTTAGCACTTTTACATACTATACAATTTTATGCAATGCATCTGGCATCAAAGTGCAGAATCAAGACCCGCTGTTACTATGCTGCTAAGTAGTAATGAAAAACTAATTATTGAATTAATGCATAAAACTCTCTGTAATTACTGTTGTCAGAATTTTGGAGTGAAGTTTTATGGTTGATCTCTTTGTGGCTTTATTCCAAAGCCCGAAGTCAAACTCTGTGATCATTCAAAATTTACTTTCCGCAATGTTTTTAAAGTTTTTGGTCCATTTTCGCAGTACAGTCCAAGCTTCGGATTCAGTTACCGAGCAAAAATGTCAGTTTGATCGGCGATCCAAAAAATTACAACTTCAATTTAGCTGTCTGGTAAATTCAGTTAATAATGTTTTAATCCACATTGAAATTAATTCTCAAAATTGTAGTTTTAACTGAAATGTTTAATTTGTATTATCTTAAATTGGTAATGATAAATTTATATTTTGGTAGGCAGGCCGCGATCATCATCTGGCGCACAATTTTGAGTAATTTTATTTCTTTTGCTTAATCTATATAATTTTATAATGTAATTAATAATTTCGGAGAGATAAAGAAATTTTAATGACACTATAGTGTGTAAGATGTGTTTTACACGGTAAAAACCTACTTTAAATCTAGTTCCACTTAGCTTTTTGAAGAAATCATTTCGGATCGCCGGATCGGATCGGTTCGACCGATCCAGGACCCGGATCGGATCGGATCGGATCGGATCGACAAATAATTTTGCTGGATCGGATCGGTTGAAATTTTAGCTGTCGATCCGATCCGATCCACATCACTAGTTTCTATACATTTGTAGTGGACAAAAGTCCTCTTTTTAGGCCTCTGAGATTCCAGTGAAGAAAGGAGTAAACTGTACAATTCAGAAATAGAGTTACAAACCACCCTTCTGTACAAATTACAACTAAATCAAACCACAATCCGTACGTAGGCAAGTACAATCAACAGAATTAGATAAACTAACAATTAATAGGTACAAGCTCAGCTAAACACAAATCTGGGCTAAAAACGAGGTTAAAATATTGTTCTTCTTTGTATGTTTCCTTTGTCAGTATATAATTTAGTTTCGAAATGTTCAAAGGGCAGTCGAGGGCAAGAGATCTGCTGGTTAAAATGTTCGAAAAACGTCCACTCCACGGTAGTTGAGGCGGACCCAGTCAGCAACAACCAGCCAGGGTTTTTTTTAGTTTTCGGATTTGCGTCAACCGTCAACCTTGCGTCCCGCTAAGTTTAAGTTGCGTCCGGTTGAGAAATTTTGCGTCCAGGTAGAATTTTTGTTTTATCGTGTTTTCTGAGCAAAAAATTGATTTACTTATAAAAATTTCGATAATTTCTTTAGTGTAACACTATTTAGACTATTTAGAAAGTTGATGCTGCTTAACATTAATGCACGAATACGAAGGTGCCTATAGAACAGAGATGGGGCAATGAAATGCACACGGGGGGGTCTGGGGGCGGAGCCCCCCAGAAGTTGAAGAATTTTTTGCTATTCCGGAATAATCCGCAATGGAAATGTTTAAAAAGATTTTATTTGGCACCTGTTGCAGCTAACCCAATACCTTAAGTAATTTTCAATATTATTGACGCTCATTATTCCGATATTTCAATGTCATATATAGTTAACTAGCTAAAGTATTGTGGCACAACTACCGGCACTTTATTCCAAAATTGGCGGAAATGCTAGCTCCCCTAAACAAAACGTTGCACGCAGACGTGGAGTTTAAATGGGATGATGCGTGTCAGAGCGCTTTTGAAGCTGCTAAATCTGCATTGTTGAGCAATCCAGTCCTTGCTCGACCAGATTTCAGTAAGCAGTTCACGGTGTTTACCGATGCTAGCAATGATGGACTTGGGGCAGTGTTATCCCAGTACGTTGACGGAGAGGAACGCGTCATTGCCTATGCCAGTAGAACGCTAAGGGTCCATGAGAAAAATTATTCCACCATTGAGAAGGAAGCCCTGGCGATGCATTGGGCAATTAAGGAGAAATTCCATCCGTATCTGTATGGGCGACAGTTCCAGATCGTGACAGATCACTGTCCGCTGCAGTGGATTCGTTCGATTAAAAATCCTAGGGGACGTCTCGCTCGGTGGGCCATGGATCTAGCACAGTACGATATAGACGATATTGTTTACCGGAAGGGTTCCCGAAATGGCAATGCTGACTTCTTTTCGAGGTTCCCAGTGGCAGCAATCCTTGCACACAGCTTGATAACTTTGTCTTTGGAGGAAATCAGGAATGCGCAGAAACGAGACCATTTCTGTCGAAACTTGGTAAAGCAGCTGTCCGCTCGGAATCCGCCTAAGGTTTCCAAACAGGTGTCTGAGTACTGCGTCAGTGAAGGCGTTTTGTACAAGTATAGCCGTAGGCTCAAAAGCCGAAGGATGGTAGTTCCGGTAGAATTGAGGGAAACCATACTCAGACAGTTTCATAATGGCCCCATGGCTGGACATTTTGGGATACGACGCACGGTGAGCAGACTTTCGCCTCGGTTTTATTGGCCAGGTATGGCTCGCGATGTCGAAAACTGGTGCCGTCGTTGTCCAGAGTGCCAACAAATGAAGTACTCCAACACAAACATTAGGGCATCCCAGGCTCGTCAACGGGGGAACCCAGGTAGGCATGGTCCACGAGGGTTCAAAGTTGGTGACCGGGTACGCATACGAAATTTCCAGCGTAAACAGAAATTTGAGCCTCGTTGGGGTTCTCCAGTATTGGTCAGAAGACGGACATCGCCGGTAAACTATGAGGTGGTAGATCCTGTGACAGGTGAGACACGGATTGTGCACAGGAACAACGTGCGTTTGGGCGATTAGGTATTGTGAGTGGACAGTTTTCCTCTGTAGTCTTTGGATCCAATGCTTCTCCTTTCTTCTATCCTCTAACTTCTTGCTGTCCGCAGAAATACTAGTCGCCACTGTACCTAACGATTTGCTGTGCCGTGATGTAAACTTGGAACGCTAGCTGCTCCTGAAATTAGTGAAAATTTTCGCTGAGGCGTCCTGGCTTCATCACAGGCGATACCACATTTTCACTAATTTCGGTAGAGCTGGCTCTTCTACAACGTGTTCAAAATAATGTTATAGATCTAGGGCAACTACAAGAATATTTTTGGAAAAATGATGTCTACTGGTCTCAAGCATTTTGGTTGCCTCGCTCTCCGCCTATTGTTTAAATTTGCTTTTTTTATCCCACTTCCAATCATACGTTAATTCTTTCGGTTCTGCAGTTTTTGAGTTCTCTGGCCCAGTGTTGTGTCAAATTATTTATTAATGAATATATACTCCATTTATGCTGTTTGATTGCTTTGTCCTCTGTGTATTGTCTTTTGCCGTTCTGTCATGTTTTTTTTTTATTGTTGTGCGTTGCACTTGTTTGAGCCGGCCCGTTTTTTGGATGGGGAGGAAATTGTAGCGTATTAAAAAGCCAATAGCATCTCTTGATAGCATTAAATAGACAAAAAGAATAGATAGTTGATCTATGTTCATTTTGAGATTTGTTCCGTGTCTTGGAAAAAACGGAAGGAGAATATTGCATGATTACGATGGGGTGTGGTGTAGTTTTTTGGAAAAGCAATGCATCATTGAGGAATACCTGACAGTGTGTTATTTAATAAAGCTGAGTGCTGACCAGGCGGAAAGACTGTTAGTGCTATAGTTAACTAGCTAAAGTATTAAAAATTAATGAAATATTTAGGAATAGCATTGAGAAAAAGGTAGTAAATATCAAACATACATTCAGTTTCAAAAACTCTGAGAATTACTGATTTTTCAGGTCAGCGGTCAGTAAAAGATCAGCGGGGGGTTGGAGTGGAAGTTGGAGATTTTTTGCAATTACGGATTGAAGCCGTAATAGAAATGTTTGAAAAGATTAATTTAGAGTCTGTAGCATCTAACGCATTTTGTGCGTAATTTTCTATTGTATTGACACCAGTGATGGAACCGGGTCACTTAGGCTTGATCCGGTGACCCGGTGACCCGGTTGAGCCCTGACCCGGTGACCCGGTGACCCGGTTTTCCAGAAAATTCCAGAATCTGCAAAAAATTTTTGATTTTGCCTGGGAAGGCTAAATTTTTGGCTTCCATGTTCCATCACCACCCCGAAAAGAAAAACTAAGACGTTATGTTTGCTCTAAGTTTTTTAAAATTCATTTGATGGTAGCTGTAGCTTTTTTCTAAATTTATGCAGATTTTAATAGCAAACCAATAATTTATCCGTCTGCGAAACTTTACAGGTTCTAATATGAGTACTTGTCCAAATACACGGAGTATTTTTTAAAATTTGGTTTTCATTATGTATTGCGTTAAATTAAATTAAATTTTTCACTTACCTTCGACATTTACCTTGGTTGCGAAAATAATCTGCAAACCATATTTTACTGAATAGAGTTATGCAATAATCATAAAACTTATAAAGCTAAAGCTAAAACGCTAGACAATAATTTGCCAGAGACAATGCCAATTAATATTGGACATTGAACAAAAATTTAAGCTAAAATTTTAGCTTGGTAAGCCAAAAATTTCTAAAATTTGGGGTAAATTCAGAAAACCGGGTCAAGACCGGGTCGAAGCTCTTGGTCTTGACCCGGTGACCCGGTGACCCGGTCCAAAAAGTGACCCGAACTGACCCGGTGACCCGGTGACCCGGTTCCATCTCTAATTGACACACATTATTCCGATGTTTCAATGTTATAGATAAACTAATTACGGTATTAAAAATTAATGAAATAGTTATCAAATTAATATGACCAAGAAGAAATGTATTCACTAAGAAGAAAAGTAGTAAACATGAAAACACAAAGTCCATTTTAAAAACTCTGAGAATTACTGAATCCTCGAAAGGTCAGTGTAAAAGATCAGCGGGGGGTCTGGGGGCGGAGCCCCCCAGAAGATGGGAATTTTTTGCAATTAGGAATAAATCCGCCATAAAAATGTTTAAAAGAATTAATTTGGTATCTGTTACATCTAACTAAAGCATCTAATGCTATTTCATTCTTTGCGTAAATTGCAGCGTGTATGCGTGGTGTAGTGTTATTCTTCAAAAATGTTTTAAAAACTCAAATGTTCACGGTTATGCACATTGTAATGTTTTACTTATTGATGTGAAATTTGCGAGTTCAAAAGGATCTATGGATACAGGTGGACAACGACTTAACAAATAACATTGAGACAAGATCTTGCACCTTGGCATTCCATGACAAAGTGGTTAACACCAGGGGTCTGGGGGCGGAGCAACCAGAACTCGAAGAAATTTTTGGAAAAAACGGAAAAATTGGTGCTGGAAACATTTAAAGTTTTTACTCTTACAAAAGTGAATTTTCTCCCGAAATAATGTTGCGTCTAGCTTGCGCCCCGTTAAAATTTCGTTGCGTCCAGATAAGAAACTTTGCGTCCAGACGCACATCTGGACGCAAAAA
>JASAND010028165.1:0-50521 GCA_030248195.1 Trissonchulus latispiculum | reverse complement strand
AAGATTAACCTTGAAAGACTCCATTCTAGAGTCCAGATCCGACCAATTGCTGGAGATCTCGGCGAACAACATCGGAACGTTGGATGTTTGTGGGATGTTTGTGGAGTGTTGTTTGTGGGATGGGACGCTGAACGTTGGATGATGTTCCAATTGGGTGTTTAACAAGGTGTGTGCGTCTGCCCGAGTAGTGGACATGAGTGCACATCTTTTAAGGCTCAAGTGTGTGTCTGCCTTAGTATCGCCGCTAGCTCCTAGGTTAGGTGGAGATTATTTCCAGAGATACTAATACGTGTTTTACTGTACAAACAAACAAACTGTATTAATATATTAGATTTATTTGCGATTATCACTGGCACGCTAAAACTGGTTTATTCTGGACTGATTCTCAATTCGTCATCTTGAAGGTGGATTTCACTGTCTGCTCGTTTAACATAATGTCTAAGGGCATTCTGACAACGATGATAGCAACTGAGACCTGCAATGGCGCAAACGCGGCCACAAAATGTCATCCCGGTGACTTGAATTGGGTAAACGGTCAATAACAGGTAATTGGTTAACAAAATTAGCCAGATAAATCTTCCACCTGAGCACTGCATAGTAGATATGTATTGTCGTGGAACAACCTGTAACATAGGAAAAACGCTTTAATGTTCAAATTTTTATAGCTTTTGGTGAGCTTTTTTTCCTTCAGGAACTTAAAATATAACTCATTGTTGGTCAGGCAGGGTTTGCAGAGCTAGCTTTATAATGTTTCATTCTTGAATGGCCTTAAAGTGAACTCAATCAGTTTCAATGGTTACAGTCAATTTTAGGTTTAGTTCTCTAAAAGGCAAATGAAAGAACAAACGAAACTAATATTGTCACTACAGCACCTCCGACCAGAAAAATTCGGGCCTGAGGTGGGAATCGAACCCACAACCCTTGGCGATCTAGGCCAACGCTCTACCGATTGCATGCAGGCACAGGCACAATCGAACCAAGCTTAAGTTTGAATTCGTTCCCAAATTGTAGTAACATTTAGAACAATGTGGTCTCAGACTGAGTTTCCTGTACAACAGTTTTCTGTAGGTTTGTGCAGATTGAGCTCTTGAGACAGAAGGAGTTCGCGACAAAAAAGAGAGCAAAATTGTAAATTTTAATGCAAACGACAGCTCACCTTGGAGAGGCTTTACTCTATTCTTGATCGTAATCTGAAGGGTGACTACTTAATGTGAAGACAAAGCGCAAAGCCAGCACCATATCTTTAATGTGGAGTTCGCTAGGCTGTGCAACGTGCTAACTAATTAGGCTTGACATTTCCTCATGCACTAGTGTACAGCAATTTGTCGCTAATTAGAATTGGACTTCTAAAAATTCCTTAATTCCCTAATTATCACACACTCTAATTAGACATTAATACAAACTCGGCACGGACAGTTACAAGTTAGATAACTTGAAGCAAGAAATATTCACGAAGGAGGAGTTAATACTGGTTCCTGTTTATAACTTTTCAAATGATTACAGCCTGATTAAGCACAACTTTTAGATTGTTAACTGATTTGTAAGTTAAAGATTAGAAACGCTGCCTTCCGTCAATGGTATGTCCTAACAGATCAATCAATGATTTGAGTACAAGAAAGCTTGAACGAAACTGAATTCAATGCTGTCAAATCAAATAGGTTTCTAGTCAGTTGAGAAAAATTGGAAATGAAAAAGAAATTGCAAGGTAAACTACAACGGTTAGCATACAGTTGTTAGTACTTGTTATAGAAGGAACTCCCACAACCTCAGATTGTACATGGGTTTGTGTTAAACATAGAAAAGCACAACTCACGGATATTGGAGGATATAGCCAATAACTCAGACAACATTTAGAGACTAGAGAGTGAACACAAATCAGGACCGATAGGTCCAGGATAGATTGTAGTAAGGATGCCGGGAATTGCAATTTGCACTGCAATCTCATCGAACAGTATATACAGATATTTTGTTCGGTCCTGTAGCTTCTATATATGACTTACAGAAATGGAAACATTCTGACACCGACGTTGATAAGACGCAGCAAGGATTCAATAAATTTGCTAACGTTAAAGCCTGCCGGTGTGCATTAAATTATCAAGTTTTACATCATGCCCCTCTAAGTTAAAACAAGCAACTTTACGGGAAGCTGAGAAAAAGTCATTCATTTGGATTGTCAATTAGCAGACCTTGTTTAACATGGCTTCATTCAAAAGTTATGTAATCAGCGATTCAGCGATAAGGTTTGATATGTAAGGTTTCCTTAGAATTTTAACATGCAATAAAGCATTTTGCTTAGAATAAATGTTTTATATACTGAATATTGGAAAAGTTGGAATTCTGAAAATGGGAAAATATGTTAAATATAATTACGCATTCTTTATCGCATGAATTGTTCTTCCGGGAAATATACATAAATTATTCAAATTGAACCGTTTAATCTTATTATTATGTTCATTGCTTATTATTTAATTTATGTTGATTTTCTCAAGGTTTATTTTACTAGCATTTAAACTTAGTCTTACATCGTAGAGGCGGCACAAGTGTATTCAGATTATGTCGGTACTTTCCCATTCTGGGTTATGTGGTGCAATGGCTAGCATTCTCGTCTGCAGATTCCAGGGTCCGTGGTTCGACTCTCGGCAGCGCTTAAGATGTTTCTGCATTTGTTGATGTCTCCATGAAAGGTCAGCTATAAGTTTTCCTTTAACTTAGACATTTCTGAGGTTGCGTTGAAGCAAATTGTTTCATCGACAAATGATGATGACATTGTTTGTAGCTAGTCAAAAACGTTTAGCACCGAATTGCTCTCGAAATTTGGTGCTAGCAGAGTTTAAGGACAAGCTTTTGTCCAAGATTGCTGTTGACATAGGTACACAAAATCCGCCCAAAAGTTCTACACATTAGGTTTCGTCAGAGCGCAAATATGTGCATTCAGCTTAAAGAAGCTCAATTTAGTCAAAGCTGTGGCGAAAACGTATTTGAGGGCAGAGGGGTTTGCTTTTTTGCAGCTAAAATGTTTGTGTCAACTCTCAGTTCAAGGAGGGCCCAATTGAGAAGGAATGAACAGCATATTTTGAAAAAGTAAATTTTTATAGTGAAAGGGCAGAAATTTGACGTTTTTTCCGTCCAATTTATTTCCTTCAATTGGTTGGTACAGGGACCCAAAGTGGTTCGAAAAGTTTTAAAGTAGTGTAAATAGGAAGTTTTTATGCAGGGACCTTAGGTCCCAGAGTAAACACTCATTGTTTGCAGCCTACTTCAAGGACTTTAAGACTCAATCAAAAAGTGAAACTCCTCTAGTCTAGAGAAGCAACCGAGTTTTCACAACTTTCACTTTGAGCTAAAAGTTGTCTCTCTCTGCTTTCGTTGAGTGCTATTCTTCCCTCCATCGTTGCAGCTACTGCAAAAACGACCTATTAAACTATAGCCAACCAGTGTTGACCAGTTTTAGTAGCAATGATGATTTGGCTTACATTCCTTTTACCTGCAGGTAATTAATTGCTACAGTAAATTTGGTTAAAGTATGTGATGGTATGTAAAAGTGTAAGTTTTTGCTGGAAAAATTTCCAATTTCACAAGAATGCCAGAATGACGGCGACCGCCGGCTACTCAAAATATAAGTAGCAAAAATATAAGATTTTTTCGTTTTCGATCGTTTTCATGACAGATTTTAGCAACAACAATTTGTTCAATTGAAATTATTGCAGCACGACTTCTTTGTTCAAACTGTAAACTAATTTTGTCGAAACGGGTTGTTTGCAAAATGTCAGCGAAGTGAAGCCTCTCCCCGTATAAGCTCTTATTCGATATTCGTGCCCATGCCTAGTCCAGATGACTCTTACCACAAGTACCTAATGACAAGAGTTTGCCGCAGGTAAGTTCTCTGTCATCAAAGCAAAAACTATGCTCTGCTATGTCTATTTCGAGCTAAGTCTTCCGCAGTAAATCAAAGCTTTCATTTTCAATTTATTTTTACCTTTCAGAATTTGAGTGGCATCACACCGCATTCAGGATACGAACCCAAGTCTCGGTCAACAATAAACTGTTTAAAACGACAACAATCAAGGGGACACGATGTTTGTGCAGACAGTAAAAAGATTGACTTTTTCTCAAATTTATTTTAAAATGTTGAAATAGAAACGGTTGCATTAAATCTGGTTTTTGAAGAGTTTTTGAAACTTTCACTCAGTGACTCAATGTCTACTCAAGAGTATACATTTCAGAAATTCAAAAGAATTGTGCCCATAACATTTTCTTCTAAACAAGACTGTACTTTGGAAGCTGCGACACTTCAAGTTTCCTGGAGGTAGAATTTTAATGGAAAACAAAGAACTCTTTGAAGCCTTAGTAGTAGTACCTTTATTTCATGCTTAGAGTGGAGATCGAATCAGAAACTGAAACAGAAACTGGAGTTTAGTTTTGTGAACAATGTATACTACAG
This sequence comes from Trissonchulus latispiculum, assembly GCA_030248195.1. NCBI lineage: Eukaryota > Metazoa > Nematoda > Enoplea > Enoplida > Ironidae > Trissonchulus > Trissonchulus latispiculum. Next base: position 46,080 of record JASAND010028165.1, on the reverse strand, counting down.
AACTTGATCAAAACGTCATTTTGGGCAAAACCGAATATATGACAATTAGAATCTGGGATTTCAGTCTGTTTTTAGTAAAATGGTTTGATTTTTTCAGGGAAACTGTAGGTAATACGTAAGCTGAATTTTAAGAAGGAATAGAAAAAGTAAATGTGTAGATGTAATCTTTGAAAATTTAAAAGCTTTTATCTAAGACCTTTGAAATCCTTGTGAAAGCCGATTTATTCTATATTAATGATTGACATCATGTGATTTTCTGAAAAAATCATCAAGTTCTTACGTCAAAGCTCTGGTTAATCTGTGACCTAAATCCCAGAGCTGACACACAAATTCAATGACTTATGTTCTATCCAGTGGGAAAAGTCGGGGGTGCAACAGCTGAGGAGTTTAGCTGGAAAAACTATGGATATATAAGTGTTAATTAAAGAAATGAAATGAACTGCGAAGCCAACAATATTGGAAACTTATATATCTTATTCAAGATAAAAAACGATTCACAATTACATCATAAAGTTTTAAAGATAGTGAGGAGGTCTGTTAGAAAAACTCTGCAGAGCCAGATCTTCCACACCAGCATGACACAGTTGTCTTACTTGACCCTAACCTGACATTGGCTCTCTCCTGTTCCGGACTAAGGCTTTGCCGTAGTGACTGAATGACAGACGTTTTTCATTATTTCTTTATGATTGACCTGTCTGATTAAGATAATACTCTGCTGTGTGTCTGTCTGTTTCAGCTTTCGGAAGCGACATTCCCTGGTATATTTCCAAACCCAAGGACAGCGGCGTCCTAGTGGGTGAGTCGGCCGCGCGGGTTCACGAAATCCACCACTGGCCGTTGCCCCAAATCCCGGATCAAATCCTGGTCAATCCGCTGCCCCTGCAGGCCGTGAATTTCCCAGGATTCGCCGCGGAAAGGGTTCAGCCCTGGTATGACATCAAGCCGGCCGCCGGAAATGTGGCACAACCCGAGCTGCCACCGCGGATTGTTCCCCTGAAATTGGAGGAGAAGGAGCAACAGCCGTCCCTGGTCGGCGGTCTCAAGCCCAATCTCAAGGTCACCGAGTCCAACAGCGAGCCCCCGGCCGGTCAAGGTGAATTTATGAACTTTGAAAGGTTGAAATCAGTGTAATAAACTGTGTAACAGGGGGCGTTTCGTTAAACGAATAGCTTATTCGTTTTCGTGAACCGGGTTTGAACGGTTGATTTGGTTCTCTGGTTAATGTCTCTAATGTTCTCTAGTCTGTCTGAAATCAAAGTAAAATGGAAATAAATGTGTAATAAAGTCCTTATAGGTAAGCGCAAGTTTTAAAAGCGTTCGCCAAGAAGTGTAATAACTTTTTGGAACAGACTTTATAGTCCACTGTAATTGTTAGTCATGGAAAGTAGAAACAGCAATCGTGCTTTTAAAATGACGTACTAGACATGACAAATTGTCTGAATTTAGGACCGTAAAAGACTTCTAAGGTATGGGAAATTATGCCTTTCCCTTCCTCAATAATTCATTTTGGACTCAATAAGCCAACCATTTTGGCCAAATTTCACAAAATGCATTGACCGTATGTTTTCTCAAAAACAATTTAAGCTGTCTGAAACGTGGAAATAGACTGATGACGAAAAATAAACTACTGTCTTGGGATTTTGACACAAACTTTCCCCCAACAAGTTTTATGTATTTATGGAAACTCATGCTCAAGAAAAGTGGAGTTGTTGTGTAAGTTTTACGAAATCCAAAGAGATGACACAACAATCGGTCCATGCCAAATACACAAGATTAAATATATAATTCTATTTTTATTTTGATTATTTAAACAATTAGTTGTTAATTATTTTCAGCATGCATGAAGCGAACAGACTGTAAGATGCCGGGGCAGACGCATCCAGAAGACTATCATCCTAACTATTCCTGTATCGACGGAGTGTGTACGAAAAGTAAGCCTCGATGGCTGAGTGGGTAGTCAGTTGAACTGCCCGTCCGAGAGGCCATGGTTCGATTCCTATCAGCTTTAATTTTTTGATTTTCTTTATCTAAATTTTAAATAAGTTTTAATTTTCTTGGTCTAAATTTTAAATCTGATGCCAATTCTATTGTGACTTTGCTTCAGCCATTTGATTCATTCAGTCTATACGTACAGTGGCACTTTGAGGCACAGGAAAAAGTAGAATTAAAGATTTTCAAATTAATTTAAATTTTAAATTTCAGATATGCTTCCTGGTGAGTATGGGTGCACTTCGGATCATCAGTGCCAGGTCGTCTGCCCGTCCACCTACTGTTCCAGGAACGAAACCCTCTTCGTTGATGGTGCAAGACCCTGCGTTTGCAACAACGATCCTGTATCAGGAAAAATGATGCTGACCTATCTCTCCAAATGCTGTAAGACTCTTGTTTACCTGTAATTGTCAAGTGCAAAAGAGATATAAATTTTTTTGGAAAGTTGTAGTTAGTATTATTTGCCCCCATCGCTCTATTTTTCTAAACCGACGAAATTATACTTACTTGGTCAAACTTTAAAAGCTTTAACTATGGGGGATAAACGAGTTAAGTTATAGTTAATTTATGAGGTTGAAATCTGGCTGAGTGTAAAGTTTTAATTTCAGGGAAGGACGGCCAATGCCCGCCGCCAACGAAACCGGATTATTCCGGACTGATCCCGAAATGTGTGCTTCACGGATCCGAAAGCTGGGCTGCAAAGTATTAATTAGAGTTAATTAATTAAAATATTTTGTAATCCAAGGGCCCTTTTGAGAAAGGGTAGAGTAGAGTAGAGTTTGAAGTTAACTGTTTTAACTCCACTCAAGCTTGACATTCCCTCTTTTAACTCTTTCATGAAAAGAATCGAGTTAACTTTAACTCTACTTTACCCTTTCCTGAAAAGGCCCCAAGTTTGGAAGTTTAATGCCGAAGCTGAAGCCGAAGTTTAGGTGAAGATCGAATCAGAAAGAGCAGGAAAGTGAGAAAGTATCAAAGTTCCCCCTGTACTAGACATACACGGCGGTTTTCCATCAAAGTAACCATTACTTAGTTTAGAACTAGTAAGTGGTAAAAAAGTGCCGGCATTAAGACAGAATATCTGTATTCAAACAATCACACAGTTTTAGTTTCTTAGCATTCTGGTAATATAGAAGCTACAGCTGCAAAAATGTATGTACAACACACACAAAATTTCAGTTCAATTGGTTAAACAGTATAACCAAGTAAATTTTAACCCTTTAATGCTTGTCACATTTAACTGTAACGTAAAATTTCTCTCAAACCTTAGGAAACAAAATCTTTTCTGATTTCCTTGTATGTATCAGATTACTGAAGCTTGAGGAGCAAGCCAATGGCTGTACACGAAAGTAATTAGATACCATCACCATTTGCTGGTTATTAACCTTTTCAAAAACGGGTTTACTGAATCTGTGATTGAACCAATTGAATAGACTGGCTTGCGATTTGACATTATGGAACAAGGGTCATACGACTCCTAATTGCGAAATGAGAACATTTTCAGAAAATAGCTTTCATGAATTTTTCATTTTTATGATTTTTTAAAAAACGAGCTTGCTCTTCCTCTTGTGCTATATCGAAATAAGTGTAATCACGTTGTGTTTATTCCCGAACAGTCAAGTTTCTTTGTTGAATTTTTTCAGCAAAGCTTTAAAAAAGGCATCCGTTCGGTAGGGGTTACAAAATTCTGCCAATCAGATGTGGGCACAAATTTTCCGAAATTTCATTGGCTAATAGTATCCCAGCGTGCAAGGATACTATTCGGCATTATTGAAACTACTACAATAGCCCCAGTTTGTGAAATATTTTGCATTAGTGAAATGCTTTTGTTTAGATTCGGGGAGATTCATCTACGATCAAAGCGAAGCAGTGCTCGAATAATGTGCTAGATAAATAGACTTGAAAGATATTAGGGATCAATTGCAGCGCGATCTCTGCACTTGCAAACAACAAGTCGACCCAGCAATTGAAAAAAATGGAAACTTGGCTAAAAACCGCAGAGTTCGTTAGTTAGTTCTAAAAGTTGCTTGTTGTTTGCAAACAGTTCGAAAACGCTTGGTTACTATGTCGTATTATTTATTCCTGTAAATATTTTTGTATTAAAAAGTTTGCATTAACTGTTTTATGTATTAACCCTGTCATCCTATCAGAATGTGGGATCAGAGCCTATGTGCTTGGAACTAAATGCACCACCACTGGAGGCTTATGTCGTAAATGGATAACAAGCATAATAGAGATAGTCAGTCGGTGCTTACCTAATACAGAAGTAAACATTAACTCAAATGGTGATTACGTCTGTGGAAGTGTGGTACAGACAGTTCCAGCACCAAGTCCCAAAACACAAATCCTTAGAATACAACATTCTAGAATACTTCAGAGTTGGCCCCATGTCTCAAAGATTATGCTATGTGCTAGTGAACAAAATTAGCATTTTGTTAAGGCTGACAGGTTTATCGCTGATAATTGAGAAAGGCTTCTCGATAGTGGTAGCGTAGCAAGAACTGCGAAACGTGAAGCCAGGAATGTTATTTTTCGAATAAACCTGTCTGTTCAATTTGTGGACTGAAGCTACCAACAGGGTACCGTACCGCAGACACAGTGTACCATATTAACACATGCCCTGGGAAAATGAGTTTGAGTCAGATTTCAACATTAAACATCCAACGAAGGAACATCGGATATCTGCAAAATTTTAAAGGAGCTACACCTTCAGTTTTTATTTTTCTGCAACAAAATTCTGGGATAACTCAGATGCTAAAGAAAGAACGAGGAGAAGACCATTCAATCCCCTTACCGCAATTTTCTCCACGAAAATGTTTGGTGTAGTCTTGTACGGGTAACTTATGGCAACCTGCGGATGGCGCCAGAACCTCCACTTGTTTGCTACTCACTGTTCATGCTCCTACTGCTGCTGCTGCTATTGCTACCACCTTTAAATTTGATCAACTATTTATGCCTTTAGGCTAAAATCTGACCGTAAAGGTTGTAAGGTTGTTAGGACTTTAAATAATAAATTTTAAATATTTTAAGCGATTCTGGATGGTCACGGACACAGTGCAAAAATTAGCATAATTTGGTAACAAGAAGAAAAGCGAACGAATACATAAATAATAAAGCTCAAAATTTGTATCTAGATATTTTAGTAGACTAAGCATTCAAAATTGGTTTAAATTTCAAAGGAAAAATGTTTTGGAAGTATCATAATCAGATTTCTGTTTTTGAGTGTTTAGCAGAAGTGACCCCGTCTCTAGGAGAAATAGGAAAAAGGTTTTGAATTTGAAGGTCCGGGTTCTGTCACAGACTCAGATTTTGCTAAATAATATCTGTATGCCTCTCTCAAGCCAATTGTACCTATAGTAAAAATAAAATGTCTATTAATATAAATTTCACTACTGCTGCGGTTTACAAAGTCGATTTTTGATTTCCACTTTGGATTTTAATGGAATTTGCTGAGCAACAAGAAATACCAGCAACGTCGACATAGTCGTTAGTTCAGGGACACAGTAACCAGTTAGTGTAGGATCACATCTAGGTAGCACATATTTCTAACAGATTTTATCTCAATTATTCTACCCTTCAAATTCGCCGTCTTCCCCATTTGAGCTAAAATTGGGTATATATGGTATGTTTTTGACCGCTGTGAGCACATTTTTGGATATCGCGGAATTAGGATCTTCGATTCGCATAGGGAAACCAAAAAATTTTTTGTTACCGAAACTAACCAAAAAACATAGGGTCACCGAACACGGATTTGAAGATCGTCTTTGCATTTCGTTAGCAAGACAAAAGCTTACATCTTTAGCTTAACAGTACAGCTTTAGTTTTACTGAGCCATAGAAAAGCTGAATCGAAAAACGGACTTCAGATTCCTCTTCTGCGACCCAGAAAACCCTTCGTCGCATGTTCTCAGCAACATCGAAGACAAAATTTTTTGGTTTCCCTTAGTCGCTTTTCCTTGCGAGTCGAAATAATAGAATTTCGCGAAATCGAGGGGTTCTGCGATATTTGGACCAGCGTGGTCGAAAACATACCCATATCCCAAACTTTTAGCTTAATTGTTCAATATTAAAAATTTGAGGGAGTCAAAACAAGACTCCACATTAGTTAGGAGGATTTCTGTTAATGGAAATGTTGTTTAACATTATTTTTTTTCAAAAGTTATCAGGCATTAGTCACTTGTCATACGGTACAATAATTTATTTTGTAATTCTCATTGCCAAGTTCAGTTAGCCGACCTGCACTCTTATCTACTGTCATGTACTCTTGACATAATACGTGCTCTGTCAATTGATACCAAGGTTTGACAGGCAGATGTCCTTTTAAGGGAGAATTTGGTTGCGTAAAGGCAAAACTCAGTCAAAAAGTTTACTTAGTTGCAAAATTTAATGGCAAACGTTTGCCTTTTCCAGGTAAAAAATGTCATTTTTGCACACAGGAAAGAAAATCAATTGGTTGCACCAAAGTTATACCTTCAAAAGTTGAAGAAAAGTTTTAGCAAAGTCCTGAGAGCATTGCAACTTCTTTCGACGTCTAGCTTCTCCTAAGTCTTTGTTTGAAACAGAAACTTTACAGCGAACATAAACAATTTAGATGTCATTCTAAGCCCTAAATTTAAATGTTTAGTCTAAGAGGAAGTCTTATGTATTTTTCTTTGTTCCAAATGTTACCACAAATTTATGAATTTCCGTTGAATAGTCAGAGCTTCATTTGACGCTACCTGTTGCGTTAGCTTCTCTTTCTTCGTTAACATGTCTTTTAGCCTAGCCTTCAGTTTATGGGTTTTTTTGGGTTTGGTGCAATCCGGCTATTTGCAGAATTTTTCGGATATTGTTAATTTTCAAAAGCTTCAAACTATGAAATTTTAATATGGTTTGAAATGAAAATTTGATACCCGAATCTGATTTTGTGCTTTCCTGATGCTTCCTTTAACTGCAAAAGGATGTGTGAAAGCCATTTTGTTGTTACAAAAATAATTTAATTAAATAAATTAGTTAAAAAATGAAAAAATTACGTAATTTTTCCAAACTTCAAAAATGTTCTGTTCCATAAAGTTGATACCTAAATTTCTTTTTTGGTAGGAACTTTTCGGGAAAAACTCTACACCTTTCTTGCAAACGTGTCATCGTAATTCACGTCAACTAGCCTTAGCATCAACTCAGATGTGATGTATTGCCGCATTCTTGTCCAGGGATAATTTGCAATTATGCTGCAACGAGAGTGCAATCCTGCACTCGGACAGCAGTGAAGTAGCACTTTGCTGCAGCTGAGGCTTGCTGTCATTTTCTAAAGCTTCAGGCACAACGCTTATCATCTTACTCTAACACCTTGTTCTAAACCTTCGTTGAGTTAATCAGAGTTTAGCGAATGCAAAAAGTTGATTTTGCTGAGAATTGAACCAGGGACTTTCCGTTCTCCAAACAGAAGCTCCCGACGACCACAACATCACAGAGTAGCAAGGAATACAATTTTCATAGGAATTTTCATACAATGTCGTGTTATTGGTTCTACACACTACAAAGGTTAAATTTAGTCGTAAAATTTAGTCGTTAAATTAAAGTTAAAATTAATTTTAAAGGATTCGACATAAAGTTAAGCAAGACTTGGAATTACCTATGAATTGATTAAGCTAGGTAGCATTGAGCTTTTCACATTTCTTCTGTATATATTTAAAAATTTTAAACATCAGTTTTACAATCGGTTAAATTACGTTGTTGATTGCTGGAAACAGGAATACTACGAAATTGAAAGATTTGAAACTTCAAAAACGAAACCATAAACGTTAAATTCGCCAAACGTTCTTTTCACTGATCTTAAAAGTATCCCTTTTTAGCTTTCTCTACCGTTGAGTTTAACTGTACTTTGCGTTTAAGAGTGTGTTCAAATTTTGACTAAAATATTTCTTTAAAATTTCAAAAATGAACCATTTCTCTATTTTTCGCCTCCTAAACGGCTGTTATTGTGTAAAAGATGGGTTTGAGGCTTGCAAATTTGGCGCAAAGTAACCCTTGAAAAGCCGAGACAAAGCGACTTGCAAACAAGTTTTCCTTCCCCCCCCTCCATAGAACTTAGGACACTTTTTCAGAGAAAGGTTTATTCCAAAACACAAGGCCCCTCCAAACTCATTCAAATTCTGGAATCTCTCAAAACAAAACTCTTTGTGTTCTGAAATTCTTTTCTCACCTTAGAATAGTTTAATTCACACCTGTTAGTGTAATCAGTTGAACATTTGGACTGAAGTGCATTTTTAATACTGTCAATTTCTTTACCACAAGTTTCTAAGGTTCAGCGAATTTTCAAGATTAAAATTTACGTTTTTTCTTGTAAGAGTTTAAAATTAAACAGCTTGATTAAAATGTTTTATTTTTGCTATTTTCCATGTGCCACTTAATTTGCGGGTGACTAATTTCAACACTGTGTTAAATTTGGCTTAATCTCTAACTTCATGAATTAACGCTCATATTATCTAGATCTTACATGTCGGTTGTAAGCTAATAGTTGGCTTGTTCGACAGGGCGGGGCCAGGGTAATAAGAGCTGCTCTATTAGCTTAACCAAAGCTTAAACCTCATTTGGTTTAAGAGGAACTCAATTTGATACAGAGTCTCCGATTAAGTTGACTTTTGGGTTTTCCCTTTTTCTGATTTCACTGGGAATAGAGTAAAAAGGTAATTTTAGTAGCACATCTTCTCTCGCCAGAACCAAAACTCTTATTTCTAAAGCCTCCCTCCTCGTTTGAAATTTTTCTCATTCTAATTCCAATTGACATTGTACTCACTCACTACAAACTCAATATTTGTAGCAGACCCTTTTCCGTGAGATTTGCCCGTACTTTTCCCTAAAAATGGCATAAAATGTTAATTGAAGCTTGATAGCAGATCAGAAAACAAAAAATGCCAAAAAAGTACAAAGTTGGGAACGTTTTGAAATTTTATGCAAGTCTGTTTTGCCAATTTTTGGTTTTTCTACCTTTCTACCTTTTTAAGAGTTTACGGGAGCAAGCAGTCAAGGTAAACGAAGAAAAAATTCAAAGATTATTGTATTAAACCTGCTACTACCATTAGTAATACTGTTGTTAGCAACAATTTGCTTATACAGAATGCGTTGACTAATATGTAGAATGCCAGTTCACTGATGTATGCAGTTTTCATTTAATTTAAAAATTTTTGATAATTTTTTCCTTTCTGATACACTTCAACTTCACCGTATCCCCATTGCCCCAGTTGGTCAGCTCTAGTCTAGTTAATTAGAGTCATCCAAAATGCAGACTTTTCTTGTGATTTCTTTCTTGCTTTCTTTCATTCTATACGGGTAGTCCTACGACGTTTGTATCAACTGAATAAGGTAAACTAATGCTGCCATTTTTATACGTTGCCAGAAACATTGGTTAAAGCCTAACATAATAAAACATTGCTTGAATTGAATTGGTGTTATACAAAATACGCATAAATACCAATACCATTTTGTTAGAGTGGAAACAATTTAATGGAAATGCTGACATCATAAACTGAAATTGTAGGTAACACTAAAAACAACCATTTCAAACACCTTTCTGCATTATTACTTGACCAGGTTTCGCTACAGGCTTGATTTGAGTATCACTTTACTGATAATTTAATCTCTATCTATGAGAATTTTCAATTCTTATATTTGTATTACAGATTCTAAAAATTTACCCAAATCAGGCATATGTACCCAACTTACACTTACAATTTAATTTTGTTCTACAGGATTTGTGAAATGCGATTACTTAGGTTCTCAGTCAAACACTACTAGGTTCCAGGTTTACTAGGTTACTCTGCGAAGTGATTAGTTTCACAAATCATAGTTAATATTGGTGAACTTGATGCTACTAGTTTATAAACTTGTGAGGTCAGCCGGGCCGGGCCGCTTACAAACAAACCTAATGCCTCATGAACAGCTATGTTGTTGCATCTCTTTAGTGATGTGTTAGACATAGTCAGGCAGAGTATAACTTTTTCTCTGATAGCCGAGAGTGTGACGCTTGTCAACTTTACATTTTGAGGTACAATTTAGGGATAAGTTGAAAAAAATTGCAGCCAATAGCCGATTGTGGAAACGGTTTTTATAAAATAACCAAATTTTTGGATATTTTAAACAAATTTATTTTATTCTCCGATGACAATAACTTCCTAACTTTGTCTCTTTTTCTACGCAGAAACAAGTTTTCTAAGCAAGTTTGCACTGTCTTTATACAACTTGACGTTTCTATTTCAAAAATTGCAATTATGTGATTACATATGCGGTTTTTTTGAAAAAATTGATAAAGCCTTATATTATTTTTGACGACCTTTTGCACATTTTGCACATCCTTGCAGATTCTGGCAATTCTGGTGATTTCACTGCAGTGTAAAATAACCTTTGAAAAGGAGTGCAGTAATTTGTTTATTAATAAAAAAGTTGTACAATCCGTTTAGCTTCTTCTTTTGATTGCATTGCGTGTCCGCGTGTGAGCAGAAAACTTGCGAATGCTCCCCGTTTTGGAGGGAGTTCAAGTTTCATACCACATTTCGGACTCCCTTAGGTAGGATTGCAGGACACGATATTTAGCCGCCAGTCAGATTTCATAAATCTTTCCTTCCCTTGATGACAGGAGTAGCTTAGTTTTAAGACATTGGTCTTCTAATGCTAACAATTCATTTCATTCCGTCATATTTACAAATTTTGACCTTCCTCCAGACTATACAACTAAAACAATTTTTGTAGATTCATGTATTACTGATCACAAGCTGTAAAACTGTAAACATAATTTTAAAATACGATAAACATTTAAACTTAATCTTGTCTGTTCTTGTAACTTCAGAAATTATTGTCGTCCTGTAATTTGGGAGTAGCCGTTGAGAAAGTGATTTGGCAACGTTTCATCAGCCAGAGGAGCCGATGTGTGGCGCTGTGAGGATCTGATGCGCCACAGCCTGATTTGCATATTACTTCTTTCAATAGATTTAGCGTTTGCTCAACACTTCCGACACCGTCACGAAGAAACTCGGGCATGCTTTAATGTTGGTTCGTCGGTTCGGAAGGTTAGTATTGCGTGACTTACGCGAAATGGATAATGCATAATCATGCTGAGTTTTGTTAATATATGTTACCGGTTTTGACTTTCCTGTGCATAGCGGATTAAACGAGTTCAAGCTAACTCATTCCTTTTGGGGTACAGGATTAGAAGAGCTAAATGGCAGGTTGTCGTTTGCCCAATCTAGTTGCTGGGCAAAAATAAAATGTGAACTCGAATCAGGCCAAAACGGCGAAATGAAGAACATATATCGGAGGTACATACATAGTTTTAACCAAGGTGTACGTAACGGGGCTCAGTGTAAACGAACCGTGTTACAACCTCATAGCTCAAAATTAAATTGCACTCTACATCGCACAATAGTGCTACAACTTTACTACGTGAAGTAGCTAAGAATGAGAAAAGTTGGGTTGCAATTTCAGTTGAAATTACAAAAAACGATTTCAGTTTACTGCGATTCAAATAGCTTCCACTGTTATTTCAAACAGTAAGCAGCTAGAAACATTTTGTGAGAAATCTCTTATCAAACTAACAAAACGACTGGGCGGGATTCAAACTATCGCGTTGATTCAAATAATCCATATTATCTGACGTATGCATATGACGCTGACCAGGTGGTCAAATTTCACTGACCCTTGTGGCAGCCAATTTAGGTACCCTTGTGGAAACAACTTCGCTAGCCTAGAAAATCCTTTTGAGCAATTGTAGCCGAATTAGTTAAGCCTTGTGAGAGCAATTTTGTTACCCCTTGTTAGAGATGAGCACGGGCCGGATTTTTTAGGCCCGGCCCGCTGTCTAAATTTTTCGGCCCGGCCCGGCCCGGCCCGTTCCAAAATTCGGCCCGGCAAAAGCAAATTCCAAAATTTTAGTAACAGTATTATTTCAAAGGCTTCAATGCAAGATGGAGAGGCTAAATTATGCCACGAAATATTCAATTTGGCCATAAAATAACCAGAATCAGTAAATGTGTAGCTAAAGTCTGACCAAAAAATGTAGAAAGGGAAATTGTTTTCTTTTTATCTCAAAAACGCTTCAAGATAGCTACCACAAAGTATATATTTTCTGAACCGGACTGATGAGATTTTTTCTTTTCGTAAAAAATTTTTTAGAGATTTCCCGCGCGATTTCAAAGGGGGCCGCTTTTATATGTACAGAAGGATTAGTACATGGTACTGCCGCGATTTTTTCAGAAAAATGAAAGTGCTACACTACACACCAAATTTCAACTTTTTTGGCTGAAAATTGCGTGAGTTATTCAATTTTTTAGATTTTCAAAATCCTTTGATCTTTGCCGCTTTCGGTTTTTGCTAGCTTACACTGGTTCAGGCAAATCAAGGCGACAACATCAAAGGGAGCCAAAGTGGTATTTTTCGAAAAAATCTACTTTCAAAATGTGAAATCTCACATATATCAGGTGAAAGCGGACGCCTAGGCGGTCCTGAAAATCTAATCAAAAAATTTTTTCCGTTGAGCGAGTCACGAGTAATAGCCAGTCAAAGTCGAAAAAGCGGCAAAGATCAAAGGATTTTGAAAATCTAAAAAATTGAATAACTCACGCAATTTTCAGCCAAGAAAGTTGAAATTTGGTGTGTAGCACTTTCATACAAGGGGAAAATTTTTCTGAAAAAATCGCGGCAGTACCATGTACCAATCCTTCTGTACATATAAAAGCGGCGCCCTTTGAAATCGCACGGGAAATTTCAAAAAATTTTACACGAAAAGAAAGATCTCATCAGTCCGGTTCAGAAAATATATACTTTGTGGTAGCTATCTTGAAGCGTTTTTGAGATATAAAGAAAACAATTTCGCTTTCTACATTTCTTGGTCAGACTTTAGTCTTATGATTTCACAACATTTTCTAGAGTTGATCCGGCTCGTTTCGGCTCGCTCCGGCCCGCAGTTAAAAAAATTGGAGGTCGGCCCGGTCCAAAATGCTCATGTCTCCCCTTGTGCGCGACTTCACCGAAGGAGGGATTCCCCCCTATTCTTCTTGCTCTTGTCCACCTGTGTATGTATGTATGCTTGTTTTTCAGTGGGTCTGCTATGGGCAAGAGGTGGTGGACATACCGGACTGGTTGCCCAACGAAGCAACCGACCTGATATTCGAAGACGTGGGAATCGGGGAACTGAAAACGGACGGATTCACGAGATTTCGGGATCTTCAGTCCATCATTATCCGAAAGTCTAATCTCAGCTCAATCCAGCCATTCGCCTTTCGTGGACTCCTTAATCTGAAGGAGCTCATCTTGGTGGAGAACAGACGACTAACTCTGTTGGGAACGAACAGTTTGAGGTGAGTTTTTTGAGGTTCATTTCGCCGAAGTATTTTCAAAAAATACGTAATTGACTGATTTCAGAGGGTAACCCAGTTGGGAATATTTTGATTGGATGAAGTTTCGAGGCCCAGCAGTCGGTTGTCGAAACAGACAGCGCTTAATTTGTTGTCCTACAATTTGCGAAATAGATGGCATAACTTTCCTATAACAGATTAGCCTTCATTAGTGTTTCCGTTGAATTTATTTCCATTTCTAGCGGAATAAACGGTCACCGTATCAGCAAGCGAATTGATCTTCGGCGAAATGGGATTCGAGAAATTGAAGCTCGAGCTTTTGAGGACAGTCGACATATCAGAAGTCTGGATCTGAGACTTAATCCGGTGAAGACGATTCGATCGCGGGCTTTCGGGGGCCTGTACAATGTGGTCTTCATGCATTTACCAGAATCCTTGGAGCAGATTGAACCCGACGCGTTCTCTGGTAAGCCTTTTACTTAGAGCCTCTATTTACCAACGGGTTTGCACAACCAAAAAAGTGGCACACAAACAGTTTTTTGCTTCAGGCAGAAACTATTCTGAAATAAAGTCTAAAGTGAGGTTTTTGAAATGTTTCAAAATTTGGATTTAACAAAAGTTTTCCCCTGATCATGAGGAAAATATATAATGTTATTGAATATTTTTGTGTCAAACTTCAGATTCATTTGCCGCATTACTGCCCGTTCCTAAACCGACAGCTCAGTTTATATTTGAGCCTTTCCAAGCTTGAGATTTTATGTGCCTTTTGATACTCTTATGTATTATGTACTCTTGACATCCTGTCTTATTTAGGTCTGGTCCGTGTCCACTATATCGAGATCGTCCACTGGTCAACGGAGCGGACCTCACCCCACACCTTTCGAGGTCTGCGTCAGGTGAAAACCCTCAGTATTCATCACTCCCATCTGGGCAGTCTGGAGCCGCGAACGTTCGGCGACATGGAGACCATCGAATTTCTCTACATCTTCAATACAGAGATCGATTTTCTGACGAAGGAATCGTTCGCGTCGATTCACAACATTCGTCTGATCGTGTTCAAGTGGTGCCATTTCCTCCAACTGCATCCGTCCGTCCTGCAGCACATTCAGCACAAACTGGTGATGCTGCAGGACAACAAGATGGAGTGCAGTTGTGACAATGTTTGGACAGTTGCCAACAACTCAGGCCTGCCCGAAGACGTTCGGGACACGACTAAGTGCCTGAGTGGCAGCCTGAAAGGTCAAAGTTTGACTGCAGCACGTGGCCAGTATTGGGAGTCCTGTTTCCCCGACAAACGTGACTTTGCCCTGCCCGAGGGCTGGAGCAGTGCCAGAAACCGACTCCCAGCTAAAACAGTCTTACTGTTCAGTTTTATCATAATGCTATTAATTGCACTGTAGTTGTACAGCTTTACTAAGTCATAGTGATTGGTGAAATAATCGAGTGTAGTCAAATGCAGGAGATGCTGTTTCTGGGAGGGGCTTTGCGCCTGGGGATGCAGAAAGTCCTACCACTTACCTACCTATTTTCTGATACAGTGATAAAGGAGTCAAATTGGAACAGCCGGTTTTATTTTGCACTCCTGTTTCCTACATTTAAAGACTAGACGTAAACTACTGGACAAGTGCAGAAGTAGAGAAAATGCAAGTAGATTTCTGTTACATTTCTTTTCCTCAACGTTTGATTCGACCTTAAAGAAGTTCAAGCATCCAAAGTGACCTCACGCAACCTACTGACAACAATAACCATACCAGTTGTCAAGTGCATAAAAATCTACTAGTTGTACGCTAGGGATCTACTAGCGCTAGTAAAATCGTCTAGTCAAATGTCACTAGACGATTGTCAGAAAATCTTTGATAACTTGGAAATCCTAGCCGTTTTCAATGAAACTTTCAGAACAGCTTCAGTTACCAATTGTCAAACGACCCTGAAAAAATTGTGAAATTTGGTTGATATTAGTGAACATTGTGATTTTTTGAAGATTTATGGTTAATACACTATTCTAGCTCACTCGCAATGCTAGTACTCGCACGTGCATTGCGAGTCCGTCAAGTCCAGCAGCTTGCTTAGCTAATTTCGACTAGTCGCTGGAAAAGTTTTATGCAACGCTTGAAATCCGCACTAGTAACTAGTATGCTAGTACTAGCAAATCAGCACTAGTAGATCAGCAGATTTGTATGCAATTGGCCCCTGGTCAATTCGGAGCTTTTTGAATAATATAATATAATTTTAATAATACATTACCGCAGAATCCAAAACAGTCTTAAGACCAGGCTTTCTCACTCCACAAAGGAAGAATGTCATCAAGAGTTCACAATATTTATTTTAGAAGAAGAGTAAGCCACTAGAGTGCTCCTCCTTTTGGCATTGCGTAACGGTGCTTCGACCACAATATTCGAATGTTCCCCCGTTTTGGGGAGGGTCGGCAAACATAGGGCCTCTCCGGTTGGGTAGGGTAGAGCAGATGATTACGCTAACGTAATCTTATTTCCAAAAAGGCCCTCGTGTGGTTTGTGGGGGAGGGGTGGGTGGGGGGTAAAAAGGTTCCCCTTTTGTGCGGAGGCCGTCAACAGGCAACGAGATTCTTCTCACTTTTTCGACCCTTTTTTCGCGACCACCCACAAACGAGATAACATTCAAGTATTGTGGTCGGAGCACTGGTACGCACTATTAACGATCCCCCGCCAAATGCAATAGTTTTTCCCCAACCAAGCAGGCACCCTCCCCACCCTACTGGAGGATGCTTTGTCAAGCCAACCCACCCCCTCCAACCCCACCGAACAAGGACAGCAACCCTCGTGGTAATATTATCACATGGGTGTAACGTTATAGAGTTACAGAGGAAGTATGCAGCAAATTGCGATTGCTGTTGGGTACTGCATGCTTAAGGTGGTGGTTTCCTTTTGTGTAAATTTGACCCTATAGGCTCCAATTCTTTATGAAAGTAGATTGAACTTTCCCCAATATGATATTTCGGTGCTCTTTAACATTCTGGGACCAGTCCCACATTTTTAGGTGAAAAGATAAGAAATGTTCGGTTTTTGGTATTATACTCTCAGTAGACTTTTCATTAATTTCGATAGAAAAATAAACGGCATAGAGGAATACGAGTGGATCAAACTGGCCGCAGCCTCGAAGTACTCCAAAGCAGGCCGGGAGTAGAGGACGGAATAAGTAGGGGAAGACTTGGGGTGCAGCCACTCTGCTATTAACTGGAAATGAGAAAACATTACAAGCACTTGGTCTAGGGTTCATCAATGTGGCAGAAAAAACAAAATATTGTTGTCAAGTTTTGCGCTGGTTACCCTTTAGTTACAGATGAGTACTTTTCAGTTACACCAGCTTTGCTCAAGTTTACAGTGAGCCTACTCACAGTCCGCTCTGATGAATGCCGAGACTGCTCCCAACTTACTTCATGTCTACTCCCGGCCTACTCTGGTGTATTCCGAGGCTGCTGCCAGTTTGATACACTCCTATTCCGTTATTCCGTTTATGTTTCTATGGAAATTAATAAAAAGGCTAACAGGAGGGAGCAGACACCCAATAGGAACAAGTTCCAGTCCAGTTCTATATTCCACTACTGTGATCAATGTTGGCTGATGTTCACAAGAGCGTTTAACCTACAGCGACATGTTCAGAGCGTTCACAATGAGGAGTCTGAGCTAGAAGCCAGCACCGAGGGGGGTAGCGAATCAAGCTGTGGAGAGACATACCACACTGTTGATATTAGAGAATTTTGGGATAAACTTGTGAAAAAGTCATAGCAAAAGTATGAAAGAAGGACAGACAGGTTAATGTGTGATTACCGGACAGACGGACATGATGGACAAAGCCTACAATGAAGTTCAACCTGAGTATATGCCAATCGATGAATTTATGTCCGTAACCTGCGCTGTAAAGCTTTCCTCAATGATCCAATTATTGAAGAAATTTCGGACAAACAAGCAGATTATGAGCATAAGTAATCTTGTGAAGAAGAAGCACACTGAAGCGAGAAATCGAAAAGTACTCTTAAACATAAGCACTGTGGTACTACCTGAAAAGCGTAACAACCTGACTAACAAGCGGAAATAGTGAGCACAGTGAATGAACTGAACCTAAACTGGAAGTAATCGAAGGAGTAGGATTTACGTGAGTAAGATTTAAGTTCGAGTATGTTGGGTGAAGTTTGATGATTTAAAAGCTTGATGTTACTACTGTTACGTAATCTTTTCCGCGCTCTTGGTCATAACGTTTTATCTCCCTCTTGTGGTGCCCTTTAGTTACTGATAATTTGCTCACAGTTGCTCCTGTACTCTCAAGTTACTCCCAATTACTCCCGATTACTCCCAATTTACTCCCTGTTACTCACTATACTGTTATTGTTTATAAGATGTTGATACTGTTTGATGAGATCCTTTGGCAGTGGTTGCTACGGTTTAGCTGCTGTCATGACAACTGTTTCTACGGCAACTGCTGCCATAGCAACCAATGCCTCCATTCTTGTAATACAGCATAGTATAAGTGCATAGTATAGTATAGTATAAGCATAGTATTTGTAGTAAAAGCGTCAATCATGTCATATTTCCTGGTTGAGAGCGGTAAGTAAAGCTCAGTACACTGTTTTAAAATAATAGTTGTAGATTTGTTAATTAGACTATAGTCAACTTTTTACAAGTTTTTGTGCAAATTTATAAAACTTTTACACAACTTTTAAAAACTTTATATAACTTCTTTTTGCAACTTCTTTGCTCAAATCGGGCCACGACTTTTATTTGCGGGCCCTATTCACGTACTTTCAACAATGTTAAGCGGTACCACCTCCGGCATATCAGCGGGGTACGCTCATAAATGTAACTTTGACATGAGATGATCCATTAAACATACGCATACATACACATGGTACCAGAGATCTTAGCCCTGATGTGCTGAGCATCTTGCAAGCCGAAGCTATTAGGAAGAGCACTTTGTCAGAATGTTCCCATTGTAAACTCTTTGTGTTTCTAACTCAATGAACGAATCAGTTAATTACTATGTTCAGGTGTTTTTGGAAATCAGTAGTAATGGTGTCGATAATTAAAGTATTGTTTAAACCTAAATGATAGGAGCCGCAGTTTCATGACTTGTTCAAGTAACAGTTAATAAGGTCTTACTGTACCTTCCCTCCTGAGAGCGCACCTTTGCAGCTTTAATTCTCTGTTGTGTTCGTTAATGTAACGACGAATGCAGAAAATTTTCCGTAGGCGTTCTTTGTTTAATGTATTGTTACGGCAAGGATGGCGGCTGGCTGAAAATTTTGAAACATCATTAGCATACTGAATTAGTAGGGCGTTTGTTGTTGCACTGCCTTACCGAAGATTAGCTCGGTCTCAATTTAACAATTTATTTCCCACAATACCTCAGAAAAAATTCCGACAGTTCATCTACGTTGACTGCTCGCGCAATGCACAATTGGACGACTTGGATTCAGGAAACAGATAAACTGTCAGTGATGTCCAAAGTGGCTGTGACCTACTGGGTGGGAAATATTGTCCTCGCAACAGTCTCCGTTGCCGGCTTAATAGCGAACGTGTTTACTGTGGCTTCGTTGACCATGAATAAGACCATGGGGGCTACAGTTAGGTATTTTCTGACGCAAATATCCCTGTTTTTGGGAATTTTGGACCTGCACTCGCTGGCGGTGGCAGTTTGGGTTCTGCTTCATGCGGCCATCCAGGGCGTTGTGTCGCCGCCCATCGACCACGGGTTCTGTGATGCGCTGGAGCGCGCCATGTTCTCGATGCCCATGCACGTGATCGCTTTGTCCTTTTTGCTTCTAAGCTTCCACCTACTCAGATGTAGCCTTTTTGTACCACTAAATTCCATTTCCTTGCAAGAGCACCTTCTCACGGGATGGGACAGGTTAACAGTTGTGATTTCCTTGATACCTGCCGTTATGAATCTGGCAAAGATAACTGCGGATCTGCTCCACAATGGAGTGCCCAGCGCTGTCGCCCACTGCAGTCGGATGGCGTTCCCGCCAGCACTCCAGCGTTTGCTGCAAGTCCTTCCTAGACTTACCTATCTAGTACTAGAAACGATAGCTCTCTGCTGTACTTTGGCGGCCTGGCTAATAGCAAGGAAAAAGCTTCAGAGGTATCTGAGGAATCAAGCCCTGCTGAGTCTGCGAAACCGGGTCTTGCTTGACCGCTATCGGAACATCAGCGTCTGTTTGGTCCGCTCTCTCGTAACGCAATCCGTTATTTGCATTTTCGTCCTAATGATGAGATCAACGAGAATTTTATTTGGAGTACAGTTGACAGTTTCGGTGAGTTCAACTTATTGGGTATGTGTCAGGGATGTCCGGGGATTCCATGAATCTCTAATGAATCTCTAATAAATCTCTAATGCGAGTAATGACGTTCAACCAAATTGGTTAAACGCCCTTCAAAAGTCAATTGCTTTAGAAGAGAAAGTCATTGCTTTACTACAATAACAAGAGCTAGAAGCAGTTAGATGCAGGGAAAGAAGGCAATCTCTATCACTCTGCAATTTGCAATGATGGTTTGTCGGTTTAGGTCGGTCGGAGGTCGGTTAGGACTGCATTTTTGAAACCAGAATAGTATAATTTCATAGAATTCAAGCATGACTGGTCAATGTTGCGGTTTATTTCTCACAACTCCTTACATATCACCACGAGTGTATAATAAATAAGAGTATGACACTTTTAATCTATCATGTTGAAATCATGTAAGGTATGTGCGGTAACTCGGGACAATACACTAAATACACGCTTTCATACAAACGCATGTCTGCCCGCTGATTCGCTGATTGTTTTCAAGCTTACAATGTTAATTTGTTGGTTATTTTAATTAATTTATTATAACTTTAATTAGTTTAATGCAATTAAAAAACTAACTCGTCAACGTTGAAGCCATTTTCTGCCCTTTCAATGATATAAAAATTGTTGCAAATTGCATTCCTTTGAATTTATTACTTAGCGGGCAGCATCATCCTTCAGAATATTACTTGTCAAGTGTTGAGCATTCTTGCAAGTGCTCATCGCTATTATCAGGTTTAGGATACTGTCACATAGAACACCTGCATGTACTTTGCATATGTGTGAGACGAAAACTTGGTAGTCAAGAATTCTTCCTAAATACGTTCACTGAGTGATTCTCAACTTTTTCCTGCTGCGCCTCGGCGCAACAGGAACACATACGGAGTGTTATTTATACCTGTTCATATAAAATACACACCGCTCTTATGTTGTAACTAAAGTTACGTAGATGCTTTGCAAATTAGGTTTCCACAGAATAGGAGAATTTTAGTATAGGGCACTTTTTGCCGAAGTTAATTATGCAAATTAGGTTAGAAGATATTTAAGCGATGGAGTTTGAAGTTTCTTTGCAGCTGTCTGTCAACTGTCTGCAATTTAAAAGATTGCATATTTTTGGGCGCTAAAGTGTAGCTTGGGAGCTACACATAAGCGCAGGGATTTTTTCAGTTTTATTCTGATTAAGTTTTCAGTTTTAAAATTTATAAAGTTTTGGCTTCTAAGAAATCTCGCTTCAAAGTTCTAGCACTAAGTATATATACTATGCATGTTTGCACGCCAGCCTACATGACATTTTTGTAATAGGCACACTTCACACACAGAAAGTCAAAATAATTCTGCCAAAACTAAGGAAATCTTGCGCATAAATTTGGTTGGTTTAAATATTGATAGTATGGCTACACTTGTTTATATAGCTGCCAGTTTTGTGGGATCTCAATAGAGAAGATTTAAATAATTGAATTAGAGGAATTGTCTTAAAAATGATGCTGCATTGCAGTTTCAGTTGCGATTACATGAGAAATGCTCATGTTGCGGTTGTGTACCAAAATTAGTAAAAGTAGTAGAGACAGGCTCAGGGATCCGTATTGTTAAACGGTAGATTATGTATAAACTATAACCTAGAAGAGATGCACTTTCTGTAATAAGGTTTTACTCGCAGCAGGTATATATTTACGGTAAATATGTATATATATATATATATATATATATATATATATATATATATATATATATATATATATATATATATATATATATATATATATATATATATATATATATATATGGTCAAACCAAGCTCAGTTTGCACAAAACTATTGCTTGTATGTATTTTAGGTGGCCGAACGCATGGTGGAATCACTTTGGATAAAGAAAATATGTCTGAGTTTTTTGGCATTGCTCCATCCCATCCTTCTCTTCAAGAATAATTCCCGACTACGTGCAACATTTTCCAAGATTATTTCGGCATTATTACCAAGATGCCGGCAAGCAGTACATCCTTTAGGAGGTAGTGCTGACCAACGTACAGGTATCATTTCTATGAATGCCATTTTCTATACTAAATTTAAATGCACCATAACGGCGAAAGATGTATCAAGTGTACTTGCATAATATCCGAAACCAACAGGTATAATCTATAGATTACTAGTGTGACAATTCTCTGCACTCTAACGACTAATCCCACCCCCGCAAATTGACGTCAGTGAATCAAAAAGTCCGGCCCAGCTTGAAAGCTCTGCGTCCATACATCGAAACATACACGAAATTCGACTGAATGTTTTGGGTCTATTGCAATGTATAGACACAGAAGCATGTAGCGTTTGAGCCTACCTTAGTTTCCACTTTATCCAAATTTGTAGAGGTGTGTAAAGGATGTGTCATGCCAGTAATGAATGGAATATGCATTTTATCATACTTTTATATATTATGTACTGCTAGTTGTATTTAACATTTAATTTCATTTCTGGTGGGTTTATAAACATGGAAAACCTGCAGCCGCAGTAAGGCTGCTGATCGCTATTTTTTAGTCGGTGGTCAAAGGAACCCGGTGCATGAAATGGACTCACGATTCAATCATTTGCAACAGATTTGGAACCGGCAGTATGAGAGGCGATATCCTGCCTTTACCAGTTTGGTACGGGTATGCAAACAAAAATGAAAGCTGGAGTTTGCCAAACAGTAACTCTTGTGTATCCTATTGTGCTTTTGTTTGCTACTGCCAGTTAAACAGCGTACTTTAGGTACTGGTTCCTGCAGTTATCAATAGCATCAGTTCTGGCAGGGCCATTTGCTTGGTCACCCACATTGGAGTCACATGAGGTGGCTCGTCACTGGTGCTCCCTTCTAGCAAACAGAAGGATGACGATTACGCCGATTACAGCCTAGCGACTGTTACCCTGATTTGAAAAGTATAATGAATAATGTTCCTCGTCTCACGAGTTGCATTTGGCTTTTATGCTCGTTAACAGTATAATACATGACCTGCGAAAACGTGTGCCACCATGATGACAGCTCCGCAAAGAGCGTAAGGCCAAAAGCGCGCAAACACATACAACAAGCTCTGCGTTTCATCACCATCACCGTTTCATTCATGACAAATGATATTCAGATCAGCAGACATGTGCAGGAGGGGAAGTTCTCGGGTGGGGGGTTAGCCGACGCCGAAAAGCCGGATTTTTCCGGTTTTAAACCGGAAAAATCCGGATTCTGTGGGGGGGCTGAGGTACAGGTCCTGGGTAAGCACATGTATGCAGACCACCCTGGGCTTTAGTTGGGTACCAAATTTGTCCACTTCTGCAAAGAATTGACAGAAATAAGCCTAAGACTTCACCACTGTCCCCACCTTAGTACTCTACAGCGACTTTCAGTATGCGTGAGTCTATCAAAACATTTTGAGTACACCATTATCTGGAGGTTAGGTAGGTGCCATTCCCGTAAAATTTTCGTGCTGTACTACAAGCACAAGGTTTGCTGAAATCTGTTAGTTATTATTGCGTTGAGTAAGTCTAAGACTCTACGGGATCACTTAAAGTTAATCGTCAGTTTGCACAGCTAGTGAGAAAGCACTCGACAAAAATGGAATTCAGCTGGCTAGACTTTCGTGTGCTCAAACTGCAGACGTTACTCAAAATCTTTCGATAGAAGCATAATTCTATGACAAAAGTTCTTCAGGTTGCTTAAGCTTTCGTGTGGTACAAGACTACTTCTGAAGTTTTATTTTTGATAATCTGGCCGCCTGATTAACCTAACCCTCCAAAAGATTAATGGAACCAACCTAGCAAAATGGGTTCATCGCATGGCAAAACTGATAGTGGAAATGAGCTCGGGGAACCAGAAAACCCATATACAAAGTCTAGAGGGGCAAAGTAAAGCCTATGTGAAGTTCGAACCTTCTTGCCTGTGTTTGAACATAAAGGACGGACTTAGACGGACGGACATAGAAAATAAAAAGACTCTCACAACGCAATGCTCAAAATCAAAAGAATGATGGCGAACAACAGACTCACATGTATATGTATGTAATATATATGTAATATATATAATATAGTCGGTAGTAAAGCGTTTATAACTTGATGACCCGGCTTTAATGTGAGTCTGTTATCCGCCATTGTATACACACACACACACACACACACACACACACACACACACACACACACACACACACACACACACACACACACACACACACACACACACACACACACACACACACACACACACACACACACACACACACACACACACACACACACACACACACACACACACACACACACACACACACACACACACACACACACACACACACACACACACACACACACACACACACACACACACACACACACACACACACACACACACACACACACACACACACACACACACACACACACACACACACACACACACACACACACACACACACACACACACACACACACACACACACACACACACACACACACACACACACACACACACACACACACACACACACACACACACACACACACACACACACACACACACACACACACATATATATATATATATACATATATATACATATATATACATATATATATATATATATATATATATATATATATATCGACACATCGACTTAAAAATGCAAACTATATCGCTACGTAGCGATATAGCCAAATGTAGCGATATAGACTAGTCTGGAGGTTTATTGGATTTTTCAGACCTTATGAGCTGCAGTGACAATTTCATTACATACGTTACTCTCGTAAAGGATTTTCGGGGCAACTCAACTCGCAAGCTCAATACCTTACCCACATATTCTGTGCAGACATATAGAAAGGAGGTCTCGTGATGCTGGTATTATGTTCCGCATTACGTGGTAGTAGCCTACCAATTTATTATTATTTAACCATCGCTTCAAACCGTACACTCGCATTATGTGGAACACTAAATCAATTGGGTTGTGTGGAAGCAATTTTTCATAATTAGAACTTAGTACTCTAGCATCAATTAGGAAAATTGTAAATGCTCTCAAATTGAATCAGACATTGGTTGTCAAACCTTGCACTGATAACATGTGCTGACAAGGAGACGTTCACTAACATTGTTTAATAAATTGGCCTCGCCTATCCAAATCTGTGGAATCTTGCTTGGTTTGTGTACTCAATACCTAAGTCTACTGTGAACATTCCGGTAAATTGTTCATATAGTTCAGCATGACCTCAGCAACTCTGAAACGGTTTGCTGAAGTAACTACAATACATGGAATTGGTGATGTGATTTTGGCAGAGTTCAAGTGGTCTCGGATCCTTTGGTCTTTCCTGCTTTTAGGATCCATCCTTCTGATGTCAGTTCAACTGTATCGGGACATCCAGTACTACAGGAGTTCCCCAACTTCGCAGGATACTGGCAAGACACGACTGGATCACTATCCACTCCCGTGGATCTGCATGAAGTATTCCATGATTAAAAACTTCTCTAGACTCGACTATGCCGGAGCCAAGGATGGATTCGGCGTGGCTGATCAGCTATTCGGAATGAAATCGGCACCGCAGAATATGATGGATTCTACAAGATCCAAGTTGAATGTGATTGGGAGACGAAAGCGTGCTCAGGCAACGGCATTTGAGGAAAAGATGAATGAAGAGCTGATTGGTAATGTGGATTTGGCATCCAAAATGGCGGAAATGTCTGGCATCAAAACGCTTAAGGAAGTCATTGACAACTATTTCCCTCCTATAGAAGCAAATGTGACCGAAATTTCTGGACTACGCTTCAACTATCGCTACTCCAACCAACCTCACAACTGGGACGTTAATGGTGTTGCAATTGTCCGGTATGACACGGAGGGGGCTTGCGGTGGCATTCCGTCAACCTTGGCCTATCCAGAGAATCTGACCGAAGACAGATTGCAAGTTAAATTTGTTGTTAGCAGCAACATGATGCCACAGCAGTATGTTGACGTCTACATTAGGCAAAACTACAGCGGTCTGTCCGTCAGGTCTACGGCAGAAGTGCCATTCAGCATTAATTTGGCCGAGTTTACAACGGTAGTAATTCAACCTACGCTGAGCATTCGACTTAACCGACCCCACAGTCCCTGTACGACGGAAGGCACACGTGGGGAGTGCAAGGCAAAGTGCGAAAACGACGCCTTTCTGCGACGGTACAACTGCACGCCTTGCGTCGGAATAGATACCAGTAAATGCCTGTTGACGGAAATTTGCTGGGGAAATTATCAGTCCCTGTTTCTCAACTTGGAGAAGGAGTACCATGAGTGCGCCGACAAGTGTCAGTATAACTGCAGGACCTGGTCTTATTTTGGAACTGTAGTCAAAAGGGAAAAAGATGTCGCCAGTGGAAAGCAATTTTCGGCTGTGTTCATTGTTGCGGAGCCTTCAAGGGTTGCAGTTCTCACTGAATACTATTCATATACTTTGGAGGCGTTTGTATCCAGTATCGGAGGAACTTTGTCATTGTTTTTAGGAGCATCTGCCTTATCCTTTATGCAAATAATATACTTCTGCTCCATCGGCGTTTGCAAACCACAAAATTCAGGAGCTGGTACTTCATAGCTAGCATCTTGGTGATGTCAGTATAGAATTGTCTTGTTTAAAAACATGAAAACAGAATGTGTATTATAGTAATTGCTCGACGTAGTTACGTGTACGCTGATGCAAGAAATATAAAACATATTTGGTAGAAACGATTCTTGTCTGTGTCTCGTCTTGTATTGTCTTTGCTTTCGAATACCTTAAACTTAAGATGTGATAGTTCTTGCTTCTGCTTTATAGCATTCTACTAGAAATGTCTTTATGAAGTGTTCACACTATATATATATATATATATATATATATAGATATATATATATATATTTATATTTATATATATATATATCTATATATATATGATGTTGCATTGCAGTCGCTTGCAAGATATACAGAACAAAAGCAAAATTTACATCCAACTTCGTGTTTAATCTCGTTAACATCTGTTTAATCGTTCGTGTCCGAAAAATGTTTTTAGACTGACAGTCCATAAGCTGGGTATTGTTTTTCTTACTGCTAGCTTCATTATTTGCATGAATACACCCGTACGGACAAAAAGAACTAAAACGAAGGTTGCGTAAAAGGAAACTAAGTTATGACCAGACATGTGCAGGAGGGTGAAGTTGAGGGGGGATGAACCGTCAGAACCGAATTTCTCTGGTTTTATGCTTTAACTCTAGGGGGTGAACAACCCCTGTGGGATGGGATGAGTTTCAGGTCTGGGGGAAACCGACAAGCTCCTCTTAAGCGCATGTATGTATGTATGACTAATGACAGAGAGATGATGGCCAGTCGGCATCCGGCGGATCAGGAAGAAACCAAGGACAAGCCCGAACGGGAGGCGTCAGGCACCCTCGTACCCACGAAACCAGGACCTAGAAGAGAGAAGGGAAGAGGGAGGTTCAGCTTTTCACTCACCTTTTAAAGTAAAGAATTGGTCCCGCCGGGGATCGAACCACGGCCCTTCTGCTCTAGAGTCAGACATGCTAAACCACTACACCACGGGACCATCAGCTGAACTCCCATTGCAGGCTTATCAATCTTTCCTATGCCTGCTTCCCTTACATCTCCCCCGGGTTTCAATTAAGACGCGTCCCGCGGCTTACTCAACTCGGAATCGAACCGAGAGCGCATCCAGCGCAGGGCATTCTGAGCCCAAGGGATCCGTGCTCCCCCGACACACGTTCCAGACCCCTTTAGGTCAAACCAACCAGAAGCAACTACTGGGGGACCGGAGACAGGAGTCCAATCCGGGTCCTCCTGGCAGCCTCGCCACATGTAGCGCTTCTACCAGGGCTGGCGGATCAGGAAGAAACCAAGGACAAGCCCGAACGGGAGGCGTCAGGCACCCTCGTACCCACGAAACCAGGATCTAGAAGAGAGAAGGGAAGAGGGAGGTTCAGCTTTTCACTCACCTTTTAAGGTAAAGAATTGGTCCCGTCGGGGATCGAACCACGGCCCTTCTGCTCTAGAGTCAGACATGCTAAACCACTACACCACGGGACCATCAGCTGAACTCCCATTGCAGGCTTATCAATCTTTCCTATGCCTGCTTCCCTTACAGATAGATGGCCACTCTTCATTGAATAATGAAACAATACTCTGACCAATATACGAGAATGCTTTCTGGTTTTGAGGATTGATCGGCCTCCTTTCATTGGAAGCTAACTTTTGCGAAAAAACCCTCCCCGTTTGGAGGAGGATATACAATACTCCTATCAGATTGCACATCACATACCTCTTTCCCCAGATATAAACATCTATCATAATCAAATATCATATTAGCATCCATTCTTGATATCATAATTGCTAGGAGAAACTTGTATGAACTAATTCGACCTCAAGAAATTGAATTAAAGATACGTCAGCGTGGAACAATTGATGATAAGGTTGTTGGCTATTGCAAGTTAACAGATTAGCTGCTTTGCAGTGAGCAAGCAAAAAGTACATAAAGTGTCCATTACAGCTGTTATGAGATAGTGTTTACGTGGTCTGCAGAGGAATACTGCCCTTTTGGGGCCTACTTGTTTGTTCTGCCCGGAGGCAGAACTATTTACGCGGAAATTAACAGGAATTGCACTATGAAAGGCTTGCACAACTCAATTGTCGCCAATCTTCAACATTAGCCTTATAGTGTTTCGCTCATTTTTTTAACCGAAAGGGGTCTGATAGTAATGTAAAACTTATACTTTTTAATTTAAAATATTTACTTTTTGTATCAGTCAATAAGTTCTTAGTTTCTGCGGTGGTTATTGTGCGTCTGAGTGCCTCAATATTCTTCGTTTTCTCTTATCCTGCCCCCTTTAAGCCAAAATTTTTACGACATCGTTAAACCATTGCCCCTCCCCCCGGCAAATTTCGACTCGAAAGTTGTTGTAAAGGACGCCAGCATTTATGAAAATCAGATCAGCAGATTTTGAGAACAGTTCACAAGTAGCTGGCTAACCCGACTTGCGTTTGATGAAGACTTTAAGTTCGCTATTACTTGAGCAAAAACTTTTGTTCACAAAAATGTTAATTTTTAAATGTTCAATTTCAAATGTTCAATTCAAATTTCATTTAAATTTCGTTGATTTATAAACTGTTTACTAACTATAAATGATGCTGAATAATGATAGAAGAATGATTGTTTAAAGTCAATGTCATCTAAACAAATCACCACCTTAAAGAGACTCATTTTTACTTGATTCCAAGTTTTAGATATAAATCTGAAGCAGCTCCTTTGTTTTGGCTTATATATACTTGTTCACTGACAAGCAATAGATATCCTTTGGTATCCTTTGGTATAAGACTCCTAAGCTGGCTAACGAGGTTCAGGGTGCCGTATGGCCAGGCCGACAACAACTAGGCTGACAACAACACTGCATACTCTCAAATGTCGCCGAGGGTGCAGGACAAACCAAGCCTATTTAAACCTTTTGACTTGAAAATGAATGACAAACTGACCATGAAAAGTTTAAAAGCATCTGAATAAATTGAAATCAAGAGTATACAAAAGAGACACGTACAAACAACCAGGACTTTGATGCACTGTAAATCAAAGCACTAATCCAAATACCTCTATCAAAGTTATCATCTTTTAAGTTAATTTAAGGTTACCATTTTTTCCTAAGGCTCAAACGCAGAACCGTCCCCTTTAAGGACCCCTCTTGGTGATACTTTCCACGAGGTTTTATTTCGAATTGTGAAATAATAATTAATAATAAAACGAAAGCAGCGCAGTTCGAGCCCATATATAGTAAAATCGTTAAGCGCCTAATTTGTTAAGATGCCCAATACAAGCATAAACGCCTAATGCAAGTATCTAGGAATCTTGGCATATTTTTCTGAATACAAGCATAGGGAATAGGAGGGGTGCAGACCTGCTGCAAGAGGAAATAGGCCTAAACACTCTCGGTAAGTACATAAAGGCTCATACCTGAAATTCCAGAAATATTGCCAAAAGAGTTTACTTTTTAAGCACGATTTTGTTATTTTCAAAAACGTTTCATGAAATAGCAAAATACTACCTGAAAATTTCATATTCTTTATTTGCCAAAATTTACTTTTCAGGGTATACATAGACCTTCTAATAATTTGGAAATCTTCAGGGGTCGACCCATTTAAAGTAGGGGTAGACTCCCGGAATCTGACCCTGCGTTAAAGTATATCGAGAAGGTTTTGGTAGACACAAAATCAGTTATGTCTGACAACGGTTAGAAAGGAGCTCTGTAAAAACTTGTGTCTGGTTGTTAACACGAATGTTAATTTATCCTAATATAAGGGACTGATTTTATCATCCGCGTTGTGGTTACAACAAACCAAAGCCTGGTTAACAAATACTTGTGTTCCAAGCGAAGCGTAAACTGTAGCTACATTAGCGCAGAGTTGGATACTTCCACCTTTGTGTTAATTGTTGATGTTTCGGGAGGAATACATCGCCTTGCATGCGTTATGAATTCAAACAAAAGATATTTGATCACATGGAAATAGTGTTAAGTCACACATACAATGTACACATCAGTTGTGCATTGTATGTGTGACACACTATTTCCATGTGATCAAATATCTTTTGTTTGAATTCATAACTGTTAAGATTAATAGTCGATTACTGAGAAATGTACCAGTAACTCTAGCTGATATAACAGTTGTAACAAGTCCGACTACTAGAGGTAGTCTAATAAGTTATAGTTTGTTTGACTGATTAAAGGAACTTTCTTTTGTGCCTTGAATGCCTAGAGGTTATGGGCCCAGGCTCCTGTACCTAAGACAATCCTATCGCTGCTCTGATTTTGGTATTTTCTGGTTGGTATTTCTCAAGTACTGACGATGTCTGACCAGTCCAAAGGACTCAGTATAGACAAATTTGATGGTACGAACTATCCAGTCTGGAAATTTAAAATGCGAATGCTGTTGACCGAGAAAGACCTCTTTGGTCATATCGATGGAACTGAGATTTTACCAGAAAATCCAACCCCTGCGCAGGAAAGAGACTTCAGGAAAAAGGCTAACAAAGCTTTAGCCACGTTGGTTCTTGGATTGGATAACAATCAGATATTTTTGGTTAAGTCTGCAGCTACAGCTGGCGAGGCTTGGGAAAACCTCAGGGCGCATTATGAAAGAAACACTTTAATAAACAAACTATTTCTGCGGCGTAAATTATTTCGGGTTGAAATGAAGGATGGAGAAGACATGCTGTGTCACATCAACAAAGTCAAAGACTTAGCGGATCAGCTAGCCGCTATTGACGCTGCAGTTAGCGAGGAAGACCTGGTAACAATCTTGTTAGCTAGTTTGACAGAGTCTTATGACAATTTAATTACGGCATTGGATTCCCGAAACGACAATTTGAATTTGCCGTTTGTGCAGAGCCGCCTTTTACAGGAAGAGGTGAAACGAAAAGAAGGCAAGTCTGCAACCAACCCCGGTCCTAACCCCAATCCTGAAAGCGCCCTTTCCATGAACAACTACAGAAACGGTCAAAGACCAAGAAAGGGAAACTGCTTCAACTGTCAAAAGCCCGGCCATCATGCCCATGAGTGTAAAGCAAGAAAGACCTTCCGACCTGTCAATAGCCGTAACAAAGGAAAGAAAGTCTACACAGCTCAGCGAGTTAGCGAAAGTTCGTCAGACGAGTCGTTTGGTGCCTTTGTCGCCACTGAGAGCAAGCAAACGGTTTTGCTTTCAGGCAAAGGCAGCAAAGATTCAAGCTCCTCCTGGTATATCGATTCTGGAGCTTCCCAGCACATGACATTCAAGAAAGATTGGATGGAAAATTACAGGGAACTTGACAGTCCGGAAGGGGTCTCGCTGGGGGACGGAAGTACTGTCGAAGCAATGGGTGTTGGGAACATTACAATGATAACCTATACACCATCTGGAAACAGGAGGATTGAATTTCAGGGTGTATATTTTGTACCTAAACTGACTATAAATTTGCTATCGGTTAGGGCCATCACTAAAAAGGGGAACAAGGTTGAGTTTTCAGAAGACAATTGTCAAATCACCAGAAAAGGCAAAGTCCTTGGTACTGCAGTCTTGAGTGGTAAACTGTATAAACTCAACTGCAGTTGGGCCAACCCCCTTCTGAGATGGCTGGTGTGGTCGCTGAGAACAATATTACTTTGTGGCACCAGCGTCTTGGACATTTGAGTGGAAGTGGGTTACATACTTTAGCCAAAGGGCGCCTTGTTAAAGGATTGACTTTAGAAAGCAGTGAAAAACTGAACTTTTGTAAAAACTGTGCCGCAGGAAAACTTCACAGGCAAAGTTTTCCTAAGCACAGCCAGACAAATGTTTCTGATATTCTGGACCTTGTGCATGCCGATTTGTGCGGTCCAATGAAGACTACTTCCATTGGAGGCTCTAAATATTTTTTAAGTTTAGTGGATGAAAAGTCACATTTGGTTTATGTATACTTTCTTAAAAGAAAAGACCAAGTTCTAAGCAAATTCAAAGAGTTTGAAGCGGAGGTGACGAATTTTGCTGAAAAAGGTATCAAAATGCTGAGAACTGATAATGGAACCGAATTTACGTCTTCCGAGTTTGACAACTTTTGCAAGCAGAAGGGCATAGCTCGTCAGTTCACAGTTCCGCATACACCCGAACAAAATGGTGTTGCGGAACGAATGAACCGGACTTTAGTCGAGTCTGCTAGATCGATGCTCAATCAAACCCAGTTGCCTCCCCGTTTCTGGGCTGAAGCTGTCTCCACTTCGGCCTATCTTAAAAATAGGTCTCCGACAAAAGCTGTTCAAAGAATGACTCCGTTTGAAGCCTTTTTCGGAAGAAAACCCAGTGTCACGCACACCCGGATTTTCGGATGTCTAGCGTATGCCCACTTGAACAAAAAGGATAGACAGAAGTTTGATTCAAAAGCTGTGGAATGTCTGTTTGTTGGCTACAGCACCTTAGCTAAAGGATACAGGCTCTACAATCCCTTGACCGAAAAAGTGTTTGTTTCAAGGGATGTGCAGTTCGACGAAACAAAGTTTTCAGTTAACGAAGATGGTTCAAAGAACCAAGTCTCACTTGATTCAGAGTCAGACACTCACAGCTCCGCCGACGAAAAAGATGAAAATCCACCTGTTTCCCCTCCTGAATTGAATGATGTTCCGGTCTTACGGCGTTCAAAACGAACTCACAAAGGGCCATTGCCATACGAAAAGATTGGTCAACATCTGCGAGGTGCAGCCAAGAAAAAGGTTCACTATGCATGTGTTACCGCACAGATAGATGAACCCAAAACGGTGGCTGAAGCTCTGACTGGAGATCATGCCGATGAATGGAGAACCGCAGCACAAAGTGAGATGGACTCTCTTGCTGAGAATCACACATGGACCTTGGTGGAGCTGCCGGCAGGAAGACAACCCATAAAATGTAAGTGGATCTTCAAAGTTAAGTACAAGTCTGACGGCTCCATCGAAAGGTTCAAGGCAAGGCTGGTGGCAAAAGGATATTCCCAAACCTTCGGCATAGATTACGAAGAAACATTTGCACCTGTGGTAAAGTTCACAAGTGTCCGGACTTTGCTGGCCATCGCTGTCCAAGAAGATATGAACATTCACCAGATGGATGTTACGACAGCGTTTCTGTATGGAGCATTAGATGAAGAAATATATATGGAACAACCCGAAGGTTTCATTGTGAAAGGGAAAGAGAACCTTGTTTGTAAACTTCAAAGAAGTTTGTATGGGCTGAAACAAGCCCCCCGATGTTGGAATGTCATGATAGACGAATATTTGCAGAAGACAGAATTCAAAAGAACAGATTCAGATGCCTGTCTCTATGTCAAAAGAGTTGGACAAGAGCTGGTAATCATTGCCTTATACGTCGATGATTTGCTCATAATGACTAAAGACATGAAACTGATGGAATCGACCAAAAGATCGCTCGAGAGTCGCTTCAAGATGAAAGATCTTGGGGTGGTTCATTACTATCTTGGAGTGGAAATCAGTTACAGCAAGAAAGCTGGTTTGCTTTCTATCTGTCAGAAACGTTACTTAGAGAAAATACTGGAAAAAGCTGGAATGAAAGATTGCAAGCCATCTTCTGTTCCTATGGAACCTGGTACAAAGCTGCAAAAAGAATCGGAAGTAGGTCTGCTTCTAGATGAAAAGACAAAATCCGTGTATCAAGCAATTGTTGGAAGCTTGCTATATGCCGTCGTTGCAACTCGCCCCGATCTAGCGGTTGCAGTGGGGGTGATTTGTCAATTCACCGCTTGTCCAGCCCAATCCCACTGGAAGGCCTTAAAGAACATCCTTCGGTACCTAAAGGGAACGTTAAACTTGGGTCTAACGTTTCGAAGGTCAAATTCGTCTTTGGTTCTCACAGGCTTCTCCGATTCTGATTGGGCCGGAGATCCTCAAGACCGGAAGTCAACTATGGGTTATGTGTTCAAGCTGGCAGGAGGGTCCGTCAGCTGGATGAGTAAAAAGCAGACAACCGTGGCACTTTCCACCGCAGAAGCAGAGTACGTTGCTCTGAGCTTTGCCACAAGGGAACTGCTATGGTTGCGAACATTGTTGGAAGAATTGGGTTACTGCCAAGCCAATCCTACTGTTGTTTACGAGGACAATCAAAGTTGCATTGCCCTTGTCAAGAATCCAGTTTGCCACGCCCGAACAAAACACATTGAGATTAAGCATCATTTCATTCGGGAAAAAGTGGCCAACAAAGAAATGCAAGTTGTATACTGTCCAACCGAAACCATGGAAGCTGATATCTTCACGAAGGCGTTGCCGAAATCGAAATATGAAGATATAAGAAATATGTTAGGTATAGGAATGCATTTCGTAATCGACTAAGTGGGGGTGTTAAGATTAGTAGTCGATTACTGAGAAATGTACCAGTAACTCTAGCTGATATAACAGTTGTAACAAGTCCGACTACTAGAGGTAGTCTAATAGGTTATAGTTTGTTTGACTGATTAAAGGAACTTTCTTTTGTGCCTTGATTGCCTAGAAAATCTGATAGGCTGAGTTTTCATGTTTTCAAATCAGGTATCTGTGAAGTCTGATTTCGACGTGACTTGACTTGACTTGGCGCGAAATTTTAGTGGCTAAGCTTAATTTTAAATCACTGAACATTGTTGAACAACATTGCAGAGTTGGCTGCGGGCGTGGTTAACCGCGGGTACCCTTGGGTACCCGCGGGTACCCGCGGGCCCAAGCGGGCGTGGACACAATTTTGTGACCGCAACGACCGCAAATTTTCTTTTAACTTGCCTTCCTTCTAAGGCCTGTTTATAGGCATTTTTATACTAATTTTTATTTTAAAATTTAAATGCCTGTTCCTGACAAAAATAATTTCTTTAACTGCTTCATTATCCAAACAGTTGCACTGTTTTCTAACTAAAGGTAGTTTTATTTATATCCCTTTCCTCAATATAGTCGTGCAATGAATTTTGAAATGCTGCAGTTTACTCAACTAAAAGCTTAAAACTTATATTTATATTGGATGCAATGAAAACAAACCAGCCGAGTTTGGGTTGGGTGTCTTAACTGTTTTAAACAACTAATACTTTGAGCAAACAGCAATAACTTTTGTAATATATTTCAGGAATGACCGAAAGGTTAAAAAATCGTCTAATTCAGGCTACAAAAACCTTGCTGAGTTCTGAAATTTCACTGATTCTCTTTCAAACTCTTAATGTTAAAAGAAAACTTTCGTCAGAACTTTTAAATTTGTACTCTTAATTTTCCAAAACATAAACGCTATATATATATATATAAACTTAATTCCTAAAAATTAGCCGTCATCAAATTCCGGACAGCCGAGGGCTATTTTTATAACCGCTTTTAACTATATATCCATAAAATTTGCGATAAAACAATTTATGTAACAATTTACAAAATTTGTCATTTTTAGTTCAATACTAGATAATTGGTAGATAATCCATGCGATGGCAAAACGAAATTATATATATATATATATATATATATATATATATATATATATATTTACATGGGTTATCCTAGACATTGTTCATGACATCGCTCACACTGTACACACATATACACATATACATACATGTATCCCGCCATGACATCGTTCGTGACATCGCTCACACTGTACACACATATACACATATACATACATGTATCCCGCCATGACATCGTTCGTGACATCGCTCACACTGTACACACATATACACATATACATACATGTATCCCGCCATGACATCGTTCGTGACATCGCTCACACTGTACACACATATACATACATGTATCCCGCCATGACATCGTTCGTGACATCGCTCACACTGTACACACATATACATACATGTATCCCGCCATGACATCGTTCGTGACATCGCTCACACTGTACACACATATACACATATGCATACATGTATCCCGCCATGACATCGTTCGTGACATCGCTCACACTGTACACACATATACATACATGTATCCCGCCATGACATCGTTCGTGACATCGCTCACACTGTACACACATATACATACATGTATCCCGCCATGACATCGTTCGTGACATCGCTCACACTGTACACACATATACATACATGTATCCCGCCATGACATCGTTCGTGACATCGCTCACACTGTACACACATATACATACATGTATCCCGCCATGACATCGTTCGTGACATCGCTCACACTGTACACACATATACACATATACATACATGTATCCCGCCATGACATCGTTCGTGACATCGCTCACACTGTACACACATATACATACATGTATCCCGCCATGACATCGTTCGTGACATCGCTCACACTGTACACACATATACACATATGCATGCATGTATCCCGCCATGACATCGTTCGTGACATCGCTCACACTGTACACACATATACATACATGGGTTTCGCTGAATGTGACTTTGTAATGTGAAAAACTGGGGGGGGGGTATGATACGAACTGTACATACATTTTTGGACAATGTACACACCTGATGCACTCGTGTACATACCTTCCCCGCCATATGTACATACCTACCTCTCCTGCCATCGCATAGAAGGGTTACCAGATAATTGGTATATACACTTGACAGCCCTTGCGCTTATTCGAGCTGTCGAAATTTGGCGATATTTTATTTTTCAAAAATTGTTAGTTCTTTTACCCGTTTTCATTAAACTTATAGCTAACCAAAAGGAAATCAATATAATTCAGATTAGTCGTTATCCATTGAGCATGTGCCAATGTTGTACAGGAATCAGAATTTTGCTTATTTCAGTTAAATTTCACTTGAAATTTGTTCTAAGTGAACTTTTAACACGGTGAACATTGCGGTCAAACAAATTTCATGCGGGCTGCGGGCGTGGTCGCGGGAGGTCGCGGTCACCAAAGGTGCGGGCGCGGGGCGGTCGCGGTCATTGAAAAATGTGTCCATTGCCAACTCTGCAACATTGGCTGAACTTCATGGGCTTCAGCCGTCCTCGCAAAGTGTTTATATAATGTTGTGCCAATTTGACTCTACAGTTTTTTGTGAAAAAAGGCGAAAGTGTCTCGGCATATTGGGAACTCTATGAAAGATTCTGTAGTTAATCGCGGAATTTTATATCAAAAGATACATAATTTTCAGTTATTGGGATTACACTGTTTGCAGAACATTTCAACAAGGGGTTGGATTTGTGGTTTAAAACTATGGTACGGGTACAGAAGTGAACATTTTTGCTTTTACAAAAATTGGGCAAATACTAATTATTAAGTCCGCACAGAAAATAAATTAATTCATACTAAAGTCTGACCAAAAAATCTTGGAACCGAACAGTAAGCACCAGTCCTGAGTTATCCTTTGAAGGTAGCCTATATAAAGTATATATTTTTAGAATCCTCAGAAGAAGGAGATTCCAATAAACCCATCATATCCGGTCTATATCCGGTTACCGGATACTAAATCCATAAAAACGCTTCAGATTCGGAAGAACAATGCTAATTAATTCATACTCTAGTATATTGGTCCTTGGCTCAAAACATTTCCGAAAATCGGGCCACATCCGGTCCATGTCCGGTAACCGGATGCCCAGGTCACAAAAACTGCACAGCAAGATGGGTAGGTCGTACAGTTTCGCCGATTGGATTTTTGGATTCCTCGGGTCGAAATTAGTCTGTATCCAAAATTTTGTCCGGTTTGGACCAAAATTGCGTGATCTATGGTCGTATCCGGTTCGCAAAAAACCGGAAAAAACGGTTTTTCGGGCCTGGTGCTCGGAATCGCGGATTAAAAATGTTCCCTTTTGGCACAATGAATGTTTGGGAGGCTACTTTCATTTTACCGGTGTCAAAGCAAGCGAATATCCGGTCCATTTCCGGTTCTGAGCTTTGAAGTTTAAGATTTCATGGGCTGTTATCTCAGTATCCGGTTGGTCCGGAAGTCAAATTATTGCATTAAAATTATATTTGGTCTATCCCTAACCAACACCAACCTCAAATTACTTCATATCTGCTGTAAATTTTGAATGGCAGCGTTTTAAAAATGGGTGATTTTTGTTTTGTTTTGTCTAATTGTTAAACCGGACATCAGATTTGATCCCATACGCTTAGCTTTGTCGCATGCAATATAACCTATTTTTGAACCATTTTTAAAACGCTGCCATTCAAAATTTACAGCAGATATGAAGTAATTTGAGGTTGGTGTTGATTAGGGATAGACCAAATATAATTTTAATGACGAATAATTTGACTTCCGGACCAACCGGATACTGAGATAATAGCCCATGAAATCTCAAATTTCAAAGCTCAGAACCGGAAATGGACCGGATATTCGCTTGCTTTGACACCGGTAAAATGAAAGTAGCCTCCCAAACATTCATTGTGCCAAAAGGGAACATTTTTAATCCGCGATTCCGAGCACCAGGCCGGAAAAACCGTTTTTTTCGGTTTTTTGCGAACCGGATACGACCATAGATCACGCAATTTTGGTCCAAACCGGACAAAATTTTGGATACAGACTAATTTCGACCCGAGGAATCCAAAAATCCAATCAGCGAAACTGTACGACCTACCCATCTTGCTGTGCAGTATTTGTGACCTGGGCATCCGGTTACCGGACATGGACCGGATGTGACCCGATTTTCGGAAATGTTTTGAGCCAAGGACCAATATACTAAAGTATGAATTAATTAGCATTTTTCTTCCGAATCTGAAGCGTTTTTATCGATTTAGTATCCGGTAACCGGATATAGACCGGATATGATGGGTTTATGGGAATATCCTCCTCCTGAGGATTCTAAAAATATATACTTTATATAGGCTACCTTCAAAGGATAACTCAGGACTGGTGCTGGCTGTTCGGTTCCAAGATTTTTTGGTCAGACTTTAGAAGTGGCCATTTTCGAGAAAATCAATTTAGTAAAATAACAGTTAATTAAAAGTAATAACATTTGCACTACTTGAGGTGTCTTGTTTTACGCTTGATTGGTCAAATCATTTTGGCAAAGCAGCAATTATTTTGTTTTGAACATTGAATTGAATTGAACATTTGTTTTGAATACACGATGTCAAACTAATGGGTCCTGCGCGTTTTTTCGGGAAGAAATTCTCGTTCTTGGTAGGTGGGCATGTTTCTTGGTTTGTCACGTAACTTCTCCAGGCTCCAAAAAACTCAATAGTTGCGAAATTGGTTCACTTGTACATTTAACAAATTTTCTTGAGCACTATGAGCTGTTGGCCAATCCCTAAAATGTTCGTCGGCACACATACCCTATATCTGGTACAAAGACAATATTTTGCCCGATTTGGCGGTTTCAGAGAGATCGACGTTGTGCGCTAATTTGGTGGTGTGTCAGAAAAATAAGTTGTAATCGCAAAATGACGTGAATGTACTCATTATGCGTTTTAAAGTGATGTCCTTCCAGCTCAAAATATTGCTAAATGTATAGCATTATATAATTTTCGAAGAACACATTAGTGCCTATTTTAACCTAAAGTGTAAATACGGCAAGCTATTCGTGTGATGTCAGGAATATTGACTATTGGCAAGCAAGTATGCAAATGATCCGTCCTGGTTTGTCAAGATCTGCCAGGGTTCGGTTGGAACAAATAAAGCACGGTCATAACTGCGTCAAGTAATTGATCATAGCTCATACATACAGAAAATGCTAATATGTCAATAAAATAACAGTCCGCTTTTGAGACCTACACATATGGTTACCCGATATGGTAGTTATCATCATACTTATGTAAAAGTTTAAAGTAAACTACGGCTCTGATTGTAAGCAGAAATAATTATAGCTTGGGTGTGACTATCTTACCATAAATACCAACCAATCCCCACAATTTCCCTACTGATTTCGATCGCATTCCCAAATTGAGCGAAGACCTTACCAGGTACAGCCAAAATACTTACACACGAGGAAGGTTTAATTTGACTTTGTGTCACGATTTAATGTATGTCAACTAAATTTAAATCGAATTCACGAAATATTTCCACAAATGAAAACACGAAGACTTGAATACTTGATTTGCATAATCCATATTACAGAAAGCGTACATAAACAGATGTTTTAGTAACAAGACCAAACATCTTCCACATGCCGGTGAGAACAACACTGCCCTGAATGATATATGTATCAACAAGTAGTGCCCAAAAAGGGCAAGATTCCTCCGAGCGTGAAAGTGCAACGAAACCGGCTTTTCGCTTCTAACATCCACTATGCACTCCGCTATCCGGTTAGTCACTAAGCCACTTTTTTTCCCTCAGGCATCCATTTTGCTTCGCACTAAACTTTCCCTTATTATACCCTATCAGAGTCAGCTTGCACGCTGCTGCACAGTTACCATCGGATGATTACTGCGAACGATGATCCCGATCTTGGGAAATGTATCTCAGTGAGTTATGCAAGCTAACTAAAGCTACAGTGAAAAGGGTGGGGGCACTTCCTTTAAAACACCCTAAATTTAACCACTGTCCAAATCTTAAAATATATATATATATATATATATATATATATATATATATATATATATATATATATATATATATATAGCTTATATACATATAACAATTTTGTTGCGCCTTAAAATTGCAAACAGCTTGCTTTGGTAACAATGGTGCAAATGATCAAAGTTGACAATATCATCACTCTTCTAATATCCATAATATATTTGTTTAAACGCTAAGGTTCTGCTGCAAAATTTTTTGAAATCCATTTTAGCCTGTAATATTTAGTTCTGAACAGTAATGTAGATGACTGCGTAGTAGGTATTATAGGCATTCTGCAGTCAAATTGATTTCCTGTTTCCTTCCATTAGCCAAAGTTCATGTCTACGTCAGATGTACTTCAAACAATGGCTTTCTTCGATGTTAGTATTTGATCCCTAAATATAGCTATAGTCTCCAGAGACTAATTATTAAATGTAATGTGTGGCATGACTTCTGTTTTGAAAATTGCAGCAGAAAGACAAAGCATAGTCTGCAGAATTTAATGCTGCACTTGCGTTGTTCAGTAGAGTGAGTGTGCCTTATTAGGTAACTGCAATACAATCAATGTTTCATGGTTGATGAGTAAACAGAACACAAAGAATATAATACATACTTAGTTTTGTGTATCCTTTACATGACCAAACGCTTATTATGGAGAACAAGACATCTTCGATTGTAGAAAGATTGTATATGGAAGAAGTCGCTGCCCTGTTTATTTTGTACTGCATCGGCTTAGCTGTGCTTTTCTTCGGTTCACTTGTGGGTTTGCTTGGAAATTTGTCGCTGCTGGCAGCACTCACTTTTACCAAAACGGTCGATGCAACAGTTAGACATTTTTTGAAACAAATATCCTTGGTTATGGTTATATTTGACGTTTACGGCATCTTAAAATCAGCATACCATATGCTGGTTATGTTGGACACCAGACCCTCTATGGTATCGGGGAACCTCTGTTACGCTTCCGA
Source organism: Trissonchulus latispiculum (assembly GCA_030248195.1). NCBI lineage: Eukaryota > Metazoa > Nematoda > Enoplea > Enoplida > Ironidae > Trissonchulus > Trissonchulus latispiculum. Next base: position 4,580 of record JASAND010028165.1, on the reverse strand, counting down.
AATGCTGCTGTTTGTGATTCCTGTTCATGTGACGCTGTTAACATTTCCGTGTTTAAGCTTTTACATAATGTGGTTCAGTGTTGCAATACCAAAGAACTCTGAATCGATCAAGGAAAGCGTTCTCACAGGGTGGGGTGTGCTATCCATATTGGCATTCCTGATGCCGGTAGTGATCGTTTCTGTTTTAACGGTAACTACTGTGATCACTGGTCGCCTGCCCGATACGGTTTCTCACTGCAGTTCTGTTGTCGTTTTTCGCAGACCCCATAGCCTGGCAGCTCTTGTACTGCCAAGAGTTTTCAATATTTTTTTGGAAACCGGTGCACTAATTGCAGCAGTTACTGCATGGCTTGTGACAAAAAGGAAGCTGGCACTGTATTCCTACAATCAAGCTCTGTTAAGTTTGAGAAACCGAACGTTACTAGATCGTTGTCAATGTATTAGCGCTTGCCTGATTAGATCCCTATTGATGCAGTCCTGTGTGTTCCTTTCAGTTCTGATATACAACCTGGTGGGATTCATCTGTATTCCTCCTGCGACTAAGTCTGTAAGCATTTCTATTGTGTCGTTCAGTGCTAGTTTTTCTACCCAAAAATTCCTATATTTTCAGAACTTTGGTCGGATTGAAAATTGCTGTTGCTAACAATTAGGAATTTTAACATCGGCATGCAAAAAACAATGCTATTTTTTCTTATATAATATAAATTAAGTACAGCTTATACTAATCAGTAATAACAATATGGTTAAAGTTGATTTAAGTAGTAAAGGGTCAGCAAATACTGTAGTTTTAGGGGGGGGGGGAGGAGGGGGAGGGAGAGGTGCTGAGGCGCTGAGGCGCTGAGGTGCTGAGGTGCTGAGGCGCTGAGGCGCTGCGGGATCCGGGGCGGGAGGAGGGAGAGGCGCGGAGGCGCTATAGCCGGCGCTGTAGCCGACCGGAACCACGGTCGACCCAAGCTTAAAATTGAAAATTGTCCAAATTCCTCGGGAAAACTTTATATAAGGGGTTTTCAGGGTCGTAGATTTCGAAAATGACATTAGTTTTTCTCTGCTGCTTATGCTCCGTGCTCTAAGTGACCCGCGACCGGAACCACGGTCGACCCAAGCTTAAAATTGAAAATTGTCCAAATTCCTCGGGAAAAACTTTATAGCGGGGGTTTTCAGGGTCGTAGAATTCGAAAATCACATTAGTTTTCCTCTGTTGCTTATGCTTCGTGCTCTACGTGACCCTCGACCGGAACTATTATTGCTGTAACGATAAAGGTAAGCCAGGCGAACTGGCGGAAAAATTTTATTTCAAGCAATATACAGCAGGGCTTACAAATGACTACACATTATATACAAGGTACAAAACACAACAGGGTTTACAAGTGACTACATGCTATGTATAATGCAATGATTGCAGCCATGATGATTCCATGGTGTAATAAGCCATTCGGGAACTGTCCATCGTTTACAGGGATGGTTTCCCAACCATTCTGTAAATTCAACAGTTCGGCCATCAGAGTCCATGTGTCCCAGCACAAATGCAACGTCAAATCGGGCGGCATCCATAGACTGGAACATTTTATGACTTTGCAGCTGAAGCTCCTTTAGACGGGTATAAATTTTCCAAGTAACGCTCTTCTCCAATGGCTGATCAGGTTCCGGCAAGATCATCAAAAGGTCGTACTGTCCAGATTTCCGCAATGCTTCCCGAAATAAAATTGAGGCATTGGGTCCATGCCGATTAAGAGCCGATATAATATCCAAATTTCTGTCGTGGTCAGGGGTCCGACTCCTGAGATCAGCAGCCACATTGGGAGAAAGTAATCCCACTTCCAGTAGATAATCCAATACAGGCTCTGCCTTCATGTCGTTGCAAAATAAGACTAAATGGTCTTTAACAATATCCATAATAATACCTAAAACAAGCAAAAATGACAAAAGTGACAAGTGTAAAGTTATGTACCTCAGAAACATATCTAAGCTTCAGAAAACTGCGACACACACATAACGAACGACGCAAAACTGCTTGGCACCCTGCTGACTTTGCACCTGCCCATTTTTAAATTTAACGCTTGGGATCCCTGCTGCGTTTGCACCTGCCCAAAAAGGCGTCGCTCAGATTTAAATTGCGTTTAATCTTTATACGTACACTCAGGACTTGCAATGGATAACGCTCAGGTAAGTGTAGACTTTGTAGATGAACCTAACGGAAACATTAACAGATCTCTGTGTTTTCTTCTTTTACTGCTTCTTTGTGCTTTTTACTGTTTTCTTGTTTCAGATACGATCTGCTTTACTTCAAGCTGCATACCGACGCCAGCGGCCCAGCATGAAGTTTACCTGTCAAGACTGCGGGCGTTCTTTCATTCGAAGAGAACATCTAGTTGGGCACTACAAGCGGATTCACATTAATGGTGGTGAGCCGCGCAGACCGAAACGAAGAATGGACGAACCGGAGGAAAAACACTGCTTTGACTGTGACCGAACCTTTTCTCGAGCAGATTGTTACTATCGTCATCTTATAGAACGTCATGGCAAATCAAGACCATTTGCATGTGAAGAGTGTGGCTTTGCCTTTGCTAGAAAGTCGAGTCTAAGAGCCCACAGTGCACGGATTCATGGAAACGGAAACTCATGTCGAGGAAAACAAACACACCACTCGACATCAACGGAACGACAAGTAGTCAACAGCACAAGAAGAAACGCAAGTTGGGACCCGAACCAGCTGAAGACAAAACCAACAACGGATCAAATATCAACCGAAAACAGCGAACCAACAACGGATGAGACACCAGCCGAAGACAAACCAACAACGCATTGAACAGAAGACAAACCAACAACGGCTCAAACACCAGACAGCGAACCAACATTAACACCGTGAAACCCGGACACTGACAATTGTTGTACTATTGTGTGTATGCTATGTTTTATCGGAAATAAAGCCATCCGCCTTAATGGCCTCAGGCGGAACCTCCGGTGAGGTTTGATGATTCCATTCAGTGAAGGTGAATAGCCAGCGAGGTTTGTCATTCCATCAATCAGTCTTAGTCCGACTCGACTCCGTCCGCAGTATCTCCTGACAGAGGCACGTAGAACAAGTAGAGCTCAATTGCAGTCTTCTTATGAAGAATGTGGGCCACAGTCTGTTTCGGGAAATGTTCCACATCCGTAAGTGCAATGGGGACCAACGTTCCAGTACCATTGTTGACAATCATAGAGACTTTACGTTTGCCTCTCAAGAGATTGCTAATCCGAGTGAACCACGTCTCGCTGTCCATGGGCACACGGTCGTCAATTTGTATCCATTTCAAGCCAAAGTTTGGCTCGTTATGTTTTCAATCATGTTTGTTGCAGGTTGGTTGAGCTATTTTGATGCTTAGATATTGTTTAGCGGTTCCTTTTATTAATTTCGTATGTATTTACAGCGTAATCATAGTCGTGATTACGCAATCATGATTGCGCAACCACCTCCAACCGCAGTGATTGTATATTGCTATTGCACACCATAGATCAGTTACGTGATAGTTCAGTTTGTGCTCTACTGCAAGAGCTTTAGCGAAGGCAACAAATACGAATACTCGATGTATCACATTTATTCTGTCACTAAATAGGTAATCCGCAATCTTCATCAGCGAATCAAGACATGGCTGGGCTTGTCTTGCCATTTGCATTAGTTCCGGATTGGGTGAAATTCTACAGCTTTGGACAAAGTGGAGTATATGCTCCATGATAATAATAAAAGGATTGGATGTATTCAGTATGCGGCATGTCAAGGATGGAACCCAGACGATTTCTACTTATTACTTTGCGTGCTGACGATTACAATCACCAGCATCAGCATATTCACTTTGAACTTAACCCTTCCAATGCAAAGAAACGACACCTTCTATCCAATCACTATTCGTTTGCTCCCAGATAGGAAAACTGAGCCTAGTTCAGAACAATCTGAAGGAGACACTCAAAGGAGAAGCAGTTGCACAAAATGCAGCAATTTATGCAGCAAGGTTTTTAACCAAAACTTTAAAATCAGCGAAAATCCCAGCCTTCTTTGCCCGTCCAAGGCGGAGCAGCATGCATGCAATTGTGTATGGCTGATGACAAACAGATCATGTTTGCTAAAATTGGGAAGGTGTACATTACAAGAGAAGACTTGCTCAGAATATATGAGCTATGTGAAAGTTAATAAAAGGGATTACTGACCGCCTCTACGAAAAGGAACTAGTGAAATTAGAGATTATTTTTATAATGACAGCAAGACAATTAAGGTTTTGCACCTACTGCGGTCAAGCGATTACGTAAACTTGAAATCACTTGACAACCACATTGCTCTTCAACATGGCAACTACTTGCAAATCATGCAGCCTTGGCCTTCCTGGACCTGAAGGAGAAGGGAAGACACATGCGAGATGGACATCCTCGTTTATGCTGCGTGCGGCCAAGTCTTCAACACGATGAGAGATTTGCGGTGGCACAAGGACCAATTCCACAAAAGCGAAGGAAGGAAGAGACGACAGACGAGTACGGAAGGTTACGGTAAGACGAAAACAGAGACGCGGAGATGATTTAGAGTTATTCACCAACCTGAATCATCCCTT